>RJWJ010022893.1:0-26394 GCA_004363605.1 Indri indri | reverse complement strand
ACCATAACCACCCTTGACCTCTGCCCCAACCACCATATCTAATCCATCAATAAGTTCTGTCAACCCCAGAGACCCCTCTGCACCTCCACTGCCACCACCCGGGCCGAGCCGCCACTCGCGCCCACCTGGGCCACAGCCAAGGCCTCTCGCGAGTTTTCCTCCTCCTGGAAGCTACTGGAGATACCAGGAAAACACGAAGTGCCCATGTCACTCCCCTGCTGGGAGCCCTGCTGAGCGCGGGTCCTGTAGTTCAAGGGAGCCACTCTTGAGAAAGCTTGGCTCAAATGCAGGCCCCTTCCCAGGCCCCCTGGGGCAGCAGGCGCCAGCCCTCTGGAGGAGGAAGGGGCTGCCCGGCCCTGCCCGCTGCTCTGTTCCAGCGACCCCTGCTGCCTGGGGCCTCCTTGCTCACGGCCGCAGATGGGGCTTGTGTCTTCACCAGGCTGGCCCCTGGCAGTGGGGGCGATTGGGACTCTGTCTGCCCAGCCAGCCTGCCTGAGCCGGTCCGGGGCACCCCAGAGGGGCTGGGTCCCTGGGGCCCCTGCCTGGCGCAGTTCACCACTAAGCCAGTCCAGGGCTCCCCGGGGCAGGGCCGGGCCCCCTGGGCGTCCAGAGAGCTCGTTATCCCATCAGCCCCGAAGCCGCACCTGCTCTCCGGGTCTCCTGTGATCTCAATTAATCCGTCCTGCCCTGATTAATTAGCAGGGTTAATTATGACGGCTGCTGCTGCTGAAGCTCGGGGAGGAAAGCCCGGCCAAGTGGCGGAGTGGAGAACCAGCGTGGGGCGGGGCGGGCGCCTCACTCGGCCTCCCCAGGGCCAATGTCAAGGACCTCAGGAAGCTGTTGGTGCTATAACTCCCAGGGGAGGCCAATACCCTCAGGTGCCACCTGAGAGGAGGGCACAGGCCCCTAACCTGGGTTCAGTCCCCTGACCCGGCCTGTCCCATCCCCTCAGTCCTCGCCTCTGCCCCGTCATCACCACCACTCACTGAAGGACCCCAGGGCTCCACCCTGGCAGGAACCCCTTGGTGCACCCTCACCCAGCAGAAGTGGAGGGTGAGCCCACCACTCATGGCCTTATCTGCTGTGCCCTCTAGACCCAAAGACCCCATGCCTGGGAGACAGGCCTAGAGATGAAGCAAAGCCGCGGACCTGTCCTGCTGTCTGTCCACCACTTGCCTCATGGGCCGGGAGCCCCCTCCTGCACCCTCCCCCACACCCATCCCATCCTGGCTCAGGGCAGCCCAGGCAACTCCAGCCTCCCCCTGCAGCGGAGGCTGCAGACCCCTCCCAGCCTACCCAAGCCCCTGAGCCCTTCCCCGGGGCAGCTCCCACCCGCCCCCGTCCCGTCCACTCCCTCTCTGGCCTCCTCACCAGCCTGGAGCCCAGAGAGTCCCCAAACCAGGGTGGGAGCTTGACTCAGCACAGCCCCCGGGCTGGACCAGCACCAGCCCACTCGCGAACACACCTCCTCTGGGCACCCATCCATTATCCCCCTCGCCAAACCGCGATCCATTATCGCCGCCTGCGCCTGGCAAAATGTATCATTACCTGCACCCTCGGCACTTCCCAGATCAATCCACTTCTTAAATGCAGTAATAGAGAAGAGGATGGGTACTAGAAAACTCATTATGAAAATGGCGCACTCAAATTCTTTAAAGGTGATATTTCATAAAATATACCCGGCCTGCCGCGTGCCTCAATCATTCTTTTTAATAGCTCCGTAGCAGCCAGAAAATAAAGTATTCATGAAGATTGAAGAAGATGATCCCATGAACTTCAATTTAATTGGTGCAAATTAAAACGATCCATCTTTCCGTACTGTCCGTCCATCTCCAATCAGCCCCACGCTGCACGTCCGGCACCCTGATTACAATTATCTTTTAATAGGAAAACTTGTCAGTTTTTGTGTGATTTACATAAGCTTGAGCAAACTTATGGGTATCAGATAGGGCCTCGGTGTGTGATTTCCTGTCCCTGGCTCCCTGGCTCTGGGGATGGCCGGGGTGGGGGCAGGGGAGGCCGGGTCCAGGCGGGGTGGGGGAGGGGCTGGGGAAGGACGTGTGAGGTCCCTGAGTTTGCAATTCTGTCAAGGATGGGGCCAGGTGACACATCTGCGTGCACCGCGTCAGGCCCCAGCCTCTGGCCACGTCCTCCCTCCGGGACCACAGCAGCTGGACGTGGAGCCAGACAGGGGCCTCTGCGAGGCGGCCATGGTCACTCCCCAAGCGCTCTCCTCGCCCCTCACACCCCGCCCCAACCCACACACACCCCATGTTACCTCCTCAGAGAGCCCGTGGGAACAGACGAATGAGGTTGTCCTGGGTCGAGAAGCCAGGAGAGACAGCAGCACCCCGAGCGCAACAAGGGAGATGTGAGCAGGGAGAAAAGGCTTGGGTCCCCCAAGGCGTGTGTGGGGGGAGACGTGGATTTTAATCCAGCAGAAGCCGTTCTACCTGTGCCCACGCGGGGTCTGGCCCCCAGTGAGCTGGGGCACCTCGGCCTGCGTCGATGGTGTACGATGGCTGCAAAGAGGTGATCACCCCACCCACACCTCCGGCATTTGCTCGGCCACCCATTCGCCACCCATTCGTCCGTTCAAAACGTGCCCATTGTCGGGCACTGGAGACCAAGCAGTGCACTCAGCAGGGGCCGCCTGGACGTGGCAGAAAGGTGGCCCTAACCGGTGGCACCCCCACAAGTGTTGGCTTGTCTGTTTCTTGTTACCCTTTCTAAATTTTTAAATGAAGTTGCGATTACACAGGGGATATCTGACTATATTCTCACAATAAAAATAATGTAAGCAGCACAGATAAAGTGCCCCCAGGCCACCTCCACCCTCTGTCTCCTCTGGAGCTGACTCTGACCAGTCTGCTGTGTGTCCTTCCAGATTTTTCTCTATGCTTTCCTATGTGTATGGATCTATGGAAACATAGATGCTTGTGGTTTCATTTCTTATTAAAAAATGGTCTTGTCCTGTCCAAGTTTTTCTGAAGTTTTCTTCTTCAACTCAGTCATGCCTGACTGTCACCATTACCCCTCGAGAAGGGTGTCCAGCAGAGGTGGCCCTGATTTGACAGGTATCGAGGGCCCCATCCTGAGCTCAGCACCCTCTGGGCAGCAGCAGAGCAGTGGACGGGTGAGCAAAGGCCTCCTCGGTCACACCCCTTCCTGTCTCGGAGCCTGGGGTCCCTTGTTCTTAAGGTGGAGAGGGGAGGAGCCGGCCCCCTGGGGTGCTGGGAGGCCTAAGTGAAGGCTCAGAAAACTCTTGGGTTGGGACTGGGCACATGGAGGGGTCCCTGTACACGCACTGACACGTTGATGATGCCTGCGTCACCAAGTCCAGGCCTGTCAGAGTGCCCCCAGCAGAACCTCCATGTGGCTCGAGGCCCTGCATTCTGGAGACAGGTCCCCTCCCCTCCCCCTGCCACTCCCTATGGTCAGGATGGGGGTGGGGGGCAACCGTCAGCTGCCTGGTCCTGCAGGGCTCCCCTCCCCCACCAGGACCTTGGCCCTCTGAGGCTGTGTTTGCCACACTGCAGCAGCCCCGGGGCACCAGGAGCACGAAGTCGGTATAGCAAATAGACTTGCTCGTCCGAGTAGCTAAAGTCACCCTTACATAGGAGGTAAAACTCTTACCAAGTAGGGTATGGAAATTAAACTCACCGGAAATTCTGTGCCCTTAAGGATTGATAAGAACAATAATTACTTCATCAGCATTTTCACAAAATTCACCCCTGAGGTGCATTCACACTCCGGCTCATGATGTCCTCACACAGCCTAAGCAGCAGGCTTTCTTGTCCCCGTGAACACGACTCACAAAGCCCTCGTGACCACCCACACTGACCAGGAGGTGAGCATGACCGCGATTAGTCAGGCTGGGATAGGCTTGGCAGCAACAACAAACAAACCCTCAAACAACAGTGGCTTTTCACGGTAAAGGTATATGTTACACGCACGTAAAGCCCCATGGGGGGCGCTGGCCTTCCTCTATCCTGGGCCTGGGCCATGTGGAACAGGTGGCCTCTGAGGTGCCTAAGGCATGAAAGAAAAATGATGAAGAAATGGCACCGGCAGGGTCTTAACTGCCTCAGACCAGAAACGACAAGAGCCCCTCTGCTTGCAGTCCATTGGCCAAAACTAGTCACATGGTCCAGCCTCACTGCAAGGGAGGCTGGGAAATGTCAGGGATCACATGGGTATTTGGTGAGCCCAGAATACCCTGGCTCTCTGCATTCATAGAGTGAGCACACCCAGCCACAGAGAGGTTAAGTAATCTGCCCAAAGTCACAGAGCCAGTGAGGGCTAGAGCCCCTTATTCACACATGTGGGTTTATGGGAAGGTTAACATGTTCACTTACACCTACTGATATGTGTGACAATACCGACGTGTGTGCACACCCATAGTTACTGGGTGAGGTGGTCATGGCGCATCTCAGAGCTCTGGCCGAGGGTCTGAAAGACTTGGCCAGAGTCAGAGCAGGCTCCCTCCTCTGCCCACCCCCAGCACAGGGGCCTCATCTGCCCCCGGGGGACCTCCAGCACAGTCCGTGCCTGCAGCCTGGGCAGAACCCCAGGTGTCACCCCAGGTGACAGCCCATTCCAGAATCCTCTGCCTGCCCCTTCAAGAATAAGAACTGGCTCCAGAATCTGCAGCTGCCCACAAAGCAGGATTCTGCAACAAGCTTTTTCTAAAATCTAAAGATTATAACAAATATACACATTGAACATTCTCATGTCCAAATATTTATACCCACCCACACATGGAACTGCACTCAAAAGACATGGATATGTGGAGGTGTGTTTGTATCTATAAATCTGGATTTATTCACGGAAATTCACAATGGTATAATACGCTTGCTTATATGGCTAGAGTTGGAATTGACATGAAAACAAATGGTGACTACTCCTCAAAAGTGCCAAGATTATGGAAGATACAGAAAGACTAGGAGACTGTCTCAGATTTGAGTTGACTAAGGAGACATAATGACTAAATGCAATGTGGTATCCCGCATTGGATCCTGGAACAGAAAAGGACAACCATGGAAAAACTGGAAAAATTCAAATACAGTAGTTTGGTTAATAGTATTGTACCAAGGTTAATTTCTTAGTTTTAATAACGTGCAAATAAAGTCAATCCTCTTTTATTCTTCACATTACAAATTTGAGTTTCCACATGCCCTGTTAGTAAAACATTCAGTATCTTCCTCTTGAAGAATTTTCTGCTCCCCACCCCATTGCCACCCCCAATTATCTGAGAACTCTGTGGAATAGCTCAATCTCGGGAAAGGAATACCAACCTGACAATGCCAGCTGCTATTGCTTCTCTCAGCCACACGGGGCACTGTCGAAGCCAAAACTGCGCAGCTCGGTAGCTATGCTTGCCGGTACTGCCTAGGTGCCAGGCCCAAGCCAAGGAGGCACCCCGGTGAGAGCTCTTTTCCCTCCTCACGCCCAGTCTCACCCACTGTCCCCCAAAGCATAACACCATGTCACGTTAGCTGCGACCAGAGGAGCTTCTAGAGCAGCCACAGGCTGTGCCCAAACCAGCTTCCCCCAAGGCCTTCGTACTCCCTAGTGTTGAGCTGGAGTCAGAGGCCAGATCCTCCTTTCCACGGTCCACACACTCGTTAGCCAGGAACTGCATTTGAGCAATAGGGTTTCAGGGTCCAGACCACATTTTTCAGTTGAGGGGGGAAGTGAAGAAAAGGAGGAAAGAAGCACTCCTGGCTCCTGGCTCCTGGGCCGGGGGTGAGTGCAGAGCAGCTGCTGGTGGCGCCTTACCGGGTCCCCCTTTACCAGGCAGCACGCGTATTCTCCAGCTGCAGTGCACGCTGGCTGCTGACGGCTCACAGCCGCCCCTTCTCTGGAGCGTTGCCCTCAGCCAAGTTGCCCTCATGCCAGGGAGTGACTTGAGGACATGCGAGTTCAAAATGCCAGGCCCCCTGACCCCCTGCCACGAGGGTGGGGACTTTCTCGCGGTGCAGTTCATGCTCCAGGCCCCACCGTGGGGTCCGGCCAAGGCAAGGCGGCAGCTGAGACCCATTCTTGCTCAGTCCTCCACATGCCCGTCCTGCTTCCCTCCCACCCTCTCTCCCGGAGCTCAATAAACCACGTGAACCTGAACCCTCTTTCGGCCTCTGCTTCCATGGAAGTCCATCTAAGAGGCAGCGCCACAGCCAAGAAGCTGGTGGTGGAGGAGCGGTCGGGGTGGTGCTAGTGGCCGGCTCTGAGGACGGGCGTCCCATCACTCACCGGCTATCTGGTGAGGGGCTCGCCATCGCCCGGGTGGGTGGAGGGTTGGTGGTCCCAGCATGCTGAAATGTGCAGCTTTCATCGTCTTCCACCTGGAGAGATCCCGGCGGAGCACAGGGCGATGTGGATGTGCTGGCTTGTGCAGTGACCCTGGTGCTGGTGAAGCTTGGGGAGCAGTAATTGCAAAGACAGCAGGACTGGGTGACTGCCGCTAAATGCCAGATTCACTCAGGAGAGAAAATGACTCTTAGCGTGAACGACCCCCAGTTCCGAGTGAACGTGAAAGCTGGAGGGGCTTCAAGGTGGTGCTAAAGACACGCTCACCTCCAGGAGCTGGAGGGAGCCAGAGCTGAGGACGGGGCGCAGGGCTTAATCAGAAAAGAAGCGGGACTCCAGAGAGGATCAAATCGTCAGCCCTGGTAACCACAGTACACCCAAGGCAGGGCCTCGGCGGGGAAGGAGTGGGACCCCGCCCCCTGGGAGGGGTATCTGGGTAGATGCACTTGGGAATCTTGAACTCCAGATTCCCCTGAACTGTCTGGCTCCACGGAAGTGGTCCTCGGCCGCTTGCTAGGGAACAGCGCCCTGCCACCCCCGCCCGCCCCTTGCTTGAAGACACTACAGGAGCTCGAAGGAGGCTGATGTCCCAAGGCAGGCTGGCCCTGCCCAGGATCCGCCCCTACACCCCTCCTGACCACCAGACCTATGAATAGCATCGAACTGAAGTGTGACGGGCCTGAGCAAGGTGGGCCTTCTAAGGGGGCAGAGGGACTGCCGGCCGAGGAGCCACGTGTCCTGCCTGCCACGTCCAGGTGGGAGCCAGGGACAGATTCTGGCGCGGGATCAGAGCAGGGGGATGGGAAGCTGGGCGAGTTTGTCACTATGAGAGACTCTCCCATGACCCAGGATTTACTACTCTGGCAAGGGCCCTGAGACTGTTGGGGAGGTTCTTGGAAGCTTGGACAATGTAACAGCTCTTAGTAAACAGAGATGGCAGAACTGCCACGGCCACCTGGAGGAGGGAATCGAAGGCTCGAGGAAGGGCGCTTGCTGCAGGGGCCCTCCTGTATGAGACCCAACCCACCCGCTGGCTGCAGCCTGAGAAGGGACCAGGTAGTCCATTTAGGAGGCACCAACATGGTCGAGAAGATCAGTGCTGGCTGTCCTCATAGGCCAGGGCTGTCATGGGCGGCGCTGTTGCAGAACTGGGCTCCCTGGTGGGGATGGTTTGTGACACGCAGAGCCCCGTGGCAGTGCATGGCTGTCAGAGCAAGTGGGCGTAGTCACCCTGTGGGCACCAAGGCCAGCACGCAGCCAGCAGGTTCTGGCATTCCCAGGGTTGGGATAGACAGGTGTCACTTACTCTATAACCTCAGAAATGAACAGCATTGGAGGAACAGGAGGCCGGGGCCAGCCGCCCCAGTTGGACACCCTCCCCAGACCCAGGGCCTGAAGGAAGGCTGGTCCCCAGCAGGAAGGAGCACCCAATGCCACAGCAAGAGTTTGCTGTCTCGTTCCTCAGTCCCTCCCGCAAAGGGACATGGGGCCATTTACTCGGGTAACTAGAAAGTAATGAGGAAAAGGAAAATGCTCAGGGCTGGGATATGGGGCCCAATGTGACACTGGTCCCCGGGAGCCCAAAGAGCCACTGTGGCCTCCCGTCAAAGTAGTGGCACATGGGCTCAGGGCCCCCGTGGAATCCCAGCCCAGGTCATTTCACAGTGGGTCCCCTGGGTTCCCAGCCACTCGGGTCATTTAATCAGTTCTCAAACGTCTCATGGGAATGGGCAGGTTTAGCGGTTGGAAGAACCCTCGCCCCGGCACGTGGTTGAGGAGTGGGAGCTGGGACAGGGGGAAGATCAAGCGACGTCCCTGGAGCTCCCTCCCCCAGCAAATCAAAAATCAAAAATCGCTCTATCCCAGGGAAAAGGCAACGATTAGTGTCACCTCAAAGACTTAAAAGATGCAGAGGCTGTAGTTGCCATCGAGTCCCTATTTCGTTCACCCCACGCCATCGAACGGGCACCATATGTGAGGGTCTCTGCACCTGGTGGCCTGGAGAAGGAGGGATGGTGGACAGCATCACGGACAGGGTGGCCGGGCCAGCAGATGCCAGCCAGCTTCTGTCCTCCGTGCCCCCCATGCTTGTGCAGTTGCCGCAGAGGCAGGGAAGGGGGCTGGGCACAGGACGGTCCTCCCTCATGGAGCATGGTCCTCCCTCACCAAGACTGACCCGGCTACGGCCTCTGCTGAATAGCAACCTGCCTGCCACAGTGACCAATAGGTCACACCTGACACAGCGCCTCCTCTGACGTAGCGAATCGATCGCATCAGCGCACCCTTGGGATGGGGTAGGTGGGCCTGGCTGAGGTGCCATCTTGCACGGGCCACCTCTGAGAATGAATGGAGGAAGGACATACTGTCCTTCAGGACATGGTGTACACCTTCAACCCACAGCCATTACTTGGGGCAGTGTCCCCAAAATGCAGGGTACCTGGATCTGGGAACCGCGGGCTGGAGGCAGGATGGCCGGGTCACCGTCACTCCGGGTGCTCCACACAGCCCGCCCGTCCCCTCCACATTGGGCTCCGCGGCTCTAGAGGTCTGGCAGGTTACTGAGTTGTTTTGAGCCTGTGTTCTCCCACCTACCAAATGGGAGTTAATAAAACGTCTTCCTGTGGGGATTAAGTGAGACAATGTTCGTCACGCTCACATGCTGGGCCACAAAGACTTATGGCAAGGAGCCTCGATGGCGGCTGCCCTGTTGCTGCCATTGGCCACGTTTGCGTGGAACGGGTCAGGGTCAAGGCGGACGGTGCGGGGACACCCACCCAGCTGTAGCCCAGGTCTGGCATCTCCCTGGCGGGCCCGTCGGGAAGTGCTGCTACACATCCACCTCCGCGTCCTCGCATGCAGGGGCAGCCTGTTTTTCTTCTCAAGGAAGAGAAGGTCTAATTCTCCCAGACAGACCCGCATGGGGCCTGGAGAACATCTTTAGTTTCCCTGCCCTGGGAACATCCTCCTGAACCCACCTGCCACCTCGGCTTCCGCCTCTGAGAAGCCAGGCGACCCCAAAGCCACATCCCCTTTTCCAACCTGGGGTAGCTTTTTCCTTCCGCTGCCTCCGTTTTATTATCAGCGAAAGATTTCACAGCACTGCCAAGAACTGATATTCAGAAATAAGTATGTAAATCCTTTGTAAATGTATGCTAATTACTTATTTTTAATTATAATGTAAATAAGTAATTACTGAATAATTTTAAAGTATTTACATGGGGGGTGTGATTTAGACACTAACTTGTTATAAGATATAAAAACTATAAATTATACAGTAATTATGTCCCAATTTACATGCTAAGGCCAAACACAATTACGTAGCAAGAAAAATATAAACAATCAGGTAATTCCGCGGTAGTTACGGTGTAATAAACAAGCTGTTTTCTTCCCTCCCAACGACAGTGTCTGTACGTCACCCTAGGTGCAGGGAGGCCCAGGAGAGGGCGCGTTCAGGAAGCCGAAACCGTCTTTAAGAAAAAAAATTAATCACAAAATAAGAAAAAAAGGTGCAACCAAAAGCCATTGAGCACTGTCTGGGGGCGTCCTGAGGTTCAGAGCATTCTGTGGCTCTGTGGCCCTGCGCAGAGCGGCCCCCGTCCCCTCCCGCCTCACACACAGCAAACCCCTCACGTACTCCGCCTCAGGCAACAGAGAGGCCCCCAAACGCTCGCCTCGGCCTTCCCCTTCCTCCCAAACTCTCCTGCCTGGCTAACTCCATGCACCCTTCGGGTCTCCCTTTCAAAGCCTCTTCCTCCAGGAAGCCTTACCTGACCACTCCCCACCCCCAACATTTGGCCAGGGGCCCCTCGTGGGCTCCCACAGCCTCCTGGGCCTCCACATCACTGCTAACCACTGTTTTGAGCTGGCCTGTTTGACAGCAAAGTCTGCCTCCCCTCTAGACGGGGAGCCCCAAGAGGGCAGAGCCCAGGCCTGCCTTGTCCGCGGCCAGGTCCCAAGATTTGGGCTTGAGAACTCGGAATCTGGCGTAGTGAGACCTGGGTTCAAGGCTCATTCAGACACTCCCTGAGACCCTCCCAGAATTATCTGAGAGGCCTGGGCCTCCCTGAGGGAGTGAGGCCGTAGGCTTGGCAAGAGCCTGGGTGCTGAGTCTTCACACTGTCCTGGCTGAAACTCTCTGGCAACGGGGCATTATTCTCCCCATTTTGCAGACAAGGCAACTGAGGCTCAGAGAGGCCAAGTAACTTCATGTGGCCACAGAGCTAGCTGGGCTATGAAATCAGGCCACCTCCAGGTCCAACTCTGGGGCTCCTGAGCCCTCTTCCCGCTTCTCTGGGTGTAGGGATCTTGACTCCCTGGGGTGTCATCAGGCCCCAAAAGAGGCTTGGGGGATCCCACAGACCCCTGTGCAAGAGAGCGACCCCACAAAGGCACCAGTCCCATAGCCACAGCAGTGGCAGGAGAAGGGGACACCTCCTGCTGTCCCCTGCACCTTCTGAGAAGTGGGGAGTCACAGAACTACTGTCCTGGGAGCCCATAGGATCATGTCTTTCTAACCTCTCATCTGAGCACCCTGGGTGCCCTAGTCAGAATCTCCCGGAGAGTTCGTCAGACAAGGGTTCCTGGACCCCAAGAACCCGCAGCTAATTTTGGAGGTGGAGCCCAGAACATGGGGTCTGAGAGCTACTTGCAGGAGGGGCGGGTGTGAGCTGGCTGTGTGGCCTTGGGCAAGTCCCTTTCCCTCTCTGAACCTGCACCTCCCTGTGAAAGGCACCTCTGTACGCTGCCTGCTGACCATGTGAAAGAAATGAGGCGATGGGGTGTGACACCTCCCATAGAGCCAGGGCGGCAACAGGTAGTGCCCATCAGACCAGCGTGCCCGCCAGCCAACGCCACATTTCTGCTGGGCACCTACTGTGCGCCAGGCAGGCCTCTCACCTCCTGCTCCCTCCCAAGGCCTGTCCCCGAGGGGCAGGTGCTCCGAGGCTCCAGGGTGCTAGGCCGGCAGGGAGGTACAGCTACCAGAAATCAAAACTGGCCCAGCATCCTCACCCCTGGGAGGTCCCCAGGGGAGCACCTGGCCCCAGCCACCCCTCCTTCATAGACACTGCCACCACCCCCCGCCCCCCCACCAGCAGTTGTCACCGGATTTAGAGCCAGAGCGATGGAGGGATCCATATATGGATCCAGCTCGGCTCCTCCTGCCCCGAGGCGCTGCTGATCATTACACACAGTCCTTAGCGAGGATTTAAGGGAGCCCAGAGGGCCCCTGGGGTGGAGGGCCCTGCTAACCCGTGCAGGCCTTGAGTTCTACAGGAGCGGAGGTCATCTCAGCCCTCCCCCTGCCTCCGAACCAGCTGGCTGAGCACTCAGAAGGTCACGCAGAAAGGCCTTTCCTCTCTAACAATGGGCATAATAGCCCCGCTACTGTTTACAAGCAATTATGACTTGATGCGTCTAGGGAAGGGCCTGCTCTCTCCAATCCTCTTATGGATGCAGGTACAGAGAGGGTCGGCAATTTGACAAAGGTCACACAGCCCAAAAACGTGAACTTAAATCCAGGCATCCAGTCTTTCTGACTGTGGGGTCTTGCTTCTAACCATCCAGTTCATGTCTCCCACACCCCCAGTGCAAAAGGACTCTGCCAGCAGTGGCCAACTCAGCCTGGCATGGTTGGGCCAAAGCCAGAGCCTGGCACGGGGGGTGGGGGGAGCCTTGGCACTGGCCAACGCTGCTGGAACGGGAACTACAGCCATTCCAGCACCACGACCCCTCACGCGGCTACTTCACAGCCCAGGAAATTCCCCGGTCCCCAGGGTAATATCTTTTTTATGGTCATTGCCGGGTGCTATTCATTTTATTACACTTTTGCCTGTTATTTTTGTTGTTGGCGCATAAGCAATGTGGTCAATTCCATTTTACGTGCCCCGGCATTTCAGATTCATCGCCAGCCAGCGTGGCGCTGAGTGGTTACATGGTAAAGTGTTTGGCTAATAAAATGCATAAAGCAGAGATAGGAAAATCAATGCCTTTGTTAATAACACTCCACCATCCTTCACGAAGTCTGCCAGGCAGGGCTGCCCACTGGAGCTGGAGCCAGAGGCACCTTGTGGGATGTCTGCCGCTGGGGCCAGGTGCCAGCTGGCCCCAGAGCGTGTGCCCTTTGCCCTCCTGGAGCAGCAGCTGGTCAGAGATCCCCAGGCAGGTGCCCTCCAGAGTGCCGATCCCTCCCAGTGCCAGAGTTGGAGACAGAGCATTGGGAGAGAGGGGTCATCTTGAGCAAGTTACTGTACCGCTCTGACCCTCAGTTTCCTCATCTATACAATGGGGATAATAATAGTCCCTTCTTCAAGGGCTTTTGTGAGGATGCAGGGAGAGGGCCCGTGTAACCCATGGGGCCCAGTGCATGCAGCAAGTACAGGCTGGTAACCAAACACTGCTATTCCCCTCCCTGGACTACAGCCACCCTGGCCCCTTGGGAGTGCCCCTCAGTCCCCAGCCCCTTAGATGAGAAAGGTCTCTTTCTGGACTGAGCCCTAACATGAGGCGTGTGTTCCCAGACACCAGCCCCACTCCACTCAGACCCCAGGGGCCCCACCCTTCCTTGTCCACCTTATGTTGCACCAAACATTTGCCTCAATCCCCACAGTCATTCCACCCCCTGCCGGGCACGGCTGGGTCCACACCACGCCCCTGCTCAGAAGCCTCTGGCCAGTTCCCCTCACCCTCAGGGCAAGGCTGGCCAGCTTCTTGGCAGCACCGGCCGGGCTCCGGGTGCCCTCCCACCCAGCTCTACCCTCTCTTTCCCCCAGGGATCAGCCCTGCTCGTGCCAAACACACCAGGCACCATTTCCTGCCTCCAGGCCTTTGTCCCTGCAGGTCTCTCCTCTGGGCACACCCTTCTCTCCACCACCAGCCCACCTTCACACGTCAAAACATGCACCGCCTCCAGGAAGTTCCCCTTGGTTCCTCCCGGCTCCCAGGAAGCTTTCTCCATCACTCTCCTGTCCTCTGCCATTTGCGAGGCCACTTGATTCTTGCCATGGATGTCATGTTCTATGATGGATCCCTGGCTCCGGGCCCAGGGCCTGGCACGGTGGGGAAGCTCCATCCATGTCTGTCAAATGGCTGCCTCTGGAGCTGGGCGGCCCTGCCCCAAGCCAGGCACGGGCAGCGTCGGCTCGATCCTTAACCTACCCGTGAGGTTGTTATGCCCATTTCACAGATGAAGACACTGAGCCTCTGAGAGGGGAGAGCAGGGGCCCTGGGTGACGTAGCAAGTGGGTGGCAGAGCCCAAGTCCTCGTGCAAGGGTGCCCCCTAGGGCACTGAGCCACGCAGGCTAGAAGAGGAGGACAATGGAGGACTTCACGTCCCACCCCGCCTCTGGGTCTTAGACATGTGACGTCACCCCTCTGAGCCCCAATTTCCCCATCTCCAAAACAGGAATAACGGTAGGAGACCTTGCTCCCGGAGATGCTGTGAGGACTGAAGGAGATGGATGTATAAAGCCCGAGGCCTCTTCTCTCGCCCTGGGGAGTGAGTGCCCACGCTGGGAGGAAGGGGTGTCCGGAGGGCAGGGAGGACCTCCTGGGCCCAGGGCTGGGCTTGTGCGCGGGCACAGAGGCAGGAGGCATCGGCATATTTATGCTCAATCTTGGGGGGGCTTGATGGAGATAATGGGGGGTCTTCACCTCCCAAACCTCAGTTTCCTGCTCTGTGCAATGGGCATAGTGTTACCTCCCCTCGGCTGTCCGGCTGAAGAGGGATTACAGGGAATAATTTATGCGAATCTCGAGGCCCTGAGTACCAGAGTCAGGAGCTGGTCAGCTCTGAAGGGGCGCGGGGGCTCCGGGAGGAGCCGGACTCTGCAGGGGCAGCAGACCTTCGCCATCCCTCTCCCCAGCACCCCGACACCGACACCGGTGGGGAGAAGTGGGGCGTCGCCTTCTGGGGCCCCAACAGCCAGCCTGTCCCTGCAGCCGGCCCCAGTGTCCCTCCTCCCGCCTTCCTCCCCCACCCAGGAGCACAAACAGAGCTTAATCCCCGGGCCTCTGAGCACGCCCAGGCCTGACGCACGGCTGGGCAAATATTGGACTTTATTAATTTAATTTAGTTTAATTTTATTAACCTTTATTAAAAATAAACCCTCATTAAAATTCTCATTCCCGTCTCTGGCAAAGGCGGGGGTGGGGTGCCGCCTCTTCTCCAGGCTGGTTAAATGTCACCCGAAGAGAGGGGGTGGCCTCCAGGGCCAGAGTCGGGACACGGAGCCTCGGCTGGAGATGACGGCGCTGAGGTGTGCACACACCTTCGGGGTGTTGGCAGTTGAGATCCAGGCCCTGGGGGGGCAGATGTGGACAGGCGTGGGGTGCCAGGTGTCACGGCTCCCCAGGCAGGGCCCCCAAGCTGATCCGGGAGGAGGAAAACGTTTGTTTCTATCACAAGGATTGTTTTCCCCCATCCTGAGAGCTCGCTCCTATTAGAAAATTCAGAAAATATAGAAAAGCACCAAAAAACATGAAGTTCTCCATGAAGCCAGATAAACTGTCGTCCCTCAGAGCTGGGGTGTGTCAAAGAGTGAAGGCCATACTTAGATCTATGTCTGCGTCAGTCACAAACAGCCTGTCCTGCCAAACAGGGACACCTGTCTCTGCTCAGAGCAACGCTGGTCAGCTGAGGACAGTTCCCCTCCATTTCAACATACATGGCAGCTCGGCCTCCCTTAGGGCACTACAGGGGTCCCCAGCCCCTGACACCCAGCCTGGCGGGGCACCTGGGCCCCGGTCTCTCCCTCTGGGCTAACTCAGAGCTGGCAGTCACTGAATGTCTGCCATGCGCTGGCCCTGCCCCGAGCTTTGTGCAGATTATTTCACTGTGTGGGGCTCCTGGGGGAGGTAAGCCCATTTTACAGAGGAGGAAACTGAGGCTCAGGAGGTGAGGGGCCCTGCCCGAGGCCACAAGGGTAAGCGGCAGAGCCGGGAGACAATCCTGAAGCCCTCGCTCTGGTCCACCTCCTGGAGCTCGGAGCTTATCCTTGCTGGAGCTGAGAAAGCGGCTCTGTAACCTGGGGAAGGGTGGCCACTGGGGACACAGCAGCCAGCTCCTGGAATCTCAAGAGCTGCTGCTGGGTGGAGGGTTCAGATTTGCCCAGTTGGGCAGAGGCTGGGAGGGGAGCGGTAGGGACCCGACAGGCAGGCAGAGCTGGAGGGACCAGCCCAGACACCGACTGCACGTGCTGGCATCGGCCCGTTCTGCGCGGTGGCTGAGCACTGTGGGCCGGTGCCGCCCTGCAGGGGAGGCCTGTGGAAAGGCAAAGAGCCCGTGGGCCGCTCCGTTCAAATGTCACCAAAGGATGCTTGTCACCAGCGCACATGCTGGATAGAAACATCCGAGGCGCACGGCAGGGGGCCAGCAGGGCAGCAGCCAGCGCTGTGGGAGAGGCCCGGCTGCACACCCGGCACGGCGCCGTGGCTCGGCGACTTCGGACAAGTTCATTCCCTCATTCAACAAACGTTCCTTGAGCGCCTGGCACTGGGATCGGAGGGCGGACATCCCAGCCCGGCCCTCGCAACCTCGCGAGCTAGTGAGGGAGACAAAAAGCAGCCATGATGACAAGGGACACATCGGTGCACGTTTGGAGACGCCGCAGGCAGGGAAGGACGAGGCGACTCTGGAGACCCGAGGGGGTGGCACTGACACTGCTGCCTGCAGGCTGGAGAGGCCGGGCTGGGCTGGGGAGGGTTTGGGTCTGACCTCAGCCCTGCGCCCAGGGAGCGTCCTGGGAGGAAGGCAGCGCGGGGCAGGCAGCGGGGACCGTTAGAAGAGCAGAAGCGATTCACTGTCAACAGCTGTAGAAACGCATTCCAGAAGGATGCACAGGACAGCCTCTTCACTCATCCATCCGGCAAGCTCCCCGCTAGGCACGGGGGACAGAAGTCTTGTGAGAGGGACGAGGTCCTGCCCTCAAGGAACTTGCAGTCCAGTGGGAGAAGCGGCTCGAGAATGAAGAAATACAAACAACGGCGCTGAGACCAGTTCTAGAAGGAACGACGCAGGATGACTACAGAGGACAGTGAAGGCGTGAAGAGGCTCCCACGCAGAGGGCGCTTACGGCTTCTCTGAGGGAAAGAGCTGAGCCAAGACCTGAAGTTCTAGAAAGACCCTGCTGGTGCAAAGCCCTGACGCGGGTGCTGTGGGCACCGCCCAGACCCCTCGGGCCCCAGCTGTGCCCAGCAGAGGAAGGGCGAGGCTGCTGTGTCCTCGCGGGCACCCCCGTCCTTGGGTCCTTAGTATTCCGAGTTAAAAAGAGGAACGCCACGAGTTTATTAACGGAGAGGAATGCAGACCTGTCTGCAAACAGCCCTCTGGAGAGTTCATCATGGTGACGTTTCCTGTGGGGCTGTGTGTGGGGTTGGGCATCAAATGCCGCGAACCCCTGATGGGGAAGAGGAAGCCGGATGAAGAGGGAGACCGCCACTCAGGTGCCCACGCCCCACCTGTCGCCTGGCCTCCGACAGCAGCTAAGGTTCTCGGCACAGTGCCCCTTCCAGCACCTTCCAGCACTGAAGCCCCCATCTTCCAGACAAGAGCCCTCAAGGGATCCCCAGCACTCTCCCCCTGGCTCTTCCCCGCTGTCTCAGGCCAGCACCAGGGAAGGCAGGGCCCCTGCAGCCAGGGGTGCAGCCGGCAGGCCCCTCTCCCCGGCAGCCAGCCTCCCTCTCTCGCTCTGGGCCCCAGGGCTCCCCTCTGCCACTCTCCCGGTGCTCTCTGTCTCCCCGTCCCCAGACTGGCCTCTGTGCCTCCGTGTCCACCAGCAGATCGTGGCTCCTCACGGGGGCCAAGAGCACGTGTCTTCCATGCAACGACCAGCAGAGCCTGCCTGGCGTCTCGGCCTCTGTCTGCATTCCTGGGAGAGAAGAGATTGACCGGGGGGACATTAGATGCCCAGCCCTGGTTCACTCAGCTCCGGCCAGGACTGAGTCTCATGGACACACATGGCCAGCAGGATCCCTGGGGTTGGGGGAACCTGGGTGGCTTTCTGCGGGGCTCACGGGGCATCGCCAGCATGCCCCACGTAGCCGCGGCTCCCTGGCTGTGGCTCTGGGTACAACAGCGAATGCCCCACCTGAAAAGGAGCAAGCACCTGACCCCATGGGGTGCGAGTGCCACAGAATGATCTTCTGAGTGGCATTTCATTAGAGTGATCCCAGTTCTGAGACACCTTCCCCTTTCTTCGCGTTGGGTCCCACCTGGGGGCACAGGGCGCAGGAGCAGTGGCAGTTGGGGGGAGTGGCTCTGGGAGCCCCTAAGAGCGTAGCAGCCAGCCCCCGAAACCTGGGGCCAGCCAGGAAGCCAGGCGCCTGAGAGGCAGCATGGAGAGGCCGGGCCAGGAGGGAGCGCCGCTCCGCACACACGTGTGCTGGGCCCAGAGCCTCACAAAGAGACCCCGTCACATGCATGTGGCCAAATGCAAACATCCAGGCCATGTACGTGTGCCCGGGAACACAGCTGTGCACACCTGTGCATAGCGCCCTGGGGTGAGCTCATCCCTCTGCCTCCAGCCCTCCGTTCTGGGGCCAGCAGGGCCCTCTCTCTGCAAAGAGCCGTCCTGCTCTCGAGGCATGGGCTCCTCCCTTCGCCAGCGTCAGCGGGAGCAGGTGGGGCAGAACTGGGATGTGGCCGGACCAGCCTGGGCTGTGCCATCTTCCGTGGCCGCCCTCTGGCCCTGTCCCCTCCTCTGCCCTGGCAGCACCAGCTTCCAGAGCCAGGGCAGGATGGGGTCCAGGGCCTGTCCGGGGCGCTCCCCTTCCCTTGCTGGGCACAGACCCGGCCACGTGTGGGGAGGCTTCTGGGGCAGGGATCGGGGTGGCCCGTGCCAGGAGCCCCCTTAAGCACCCCGCTCTCTGAGCCTGGGCTCTAGAATCTCCCCACAGCCCCAGCTGTGATGTAAAACAGGTCATTGGTGTAATCCTGGCCAAATTGGTCTCTCGCAGGATCAGCTAGGCCACGCTCCCCGGGCCTAATTATCCCATATTTGGTCAATAAGCCATTAACACGGCGCCATGGATGTTAATAACCATTTCATGAAAAAGTCGGCGTAATTTATGAGATCAACACTGGTTAACAAAATTAATAAATATTTCATTCGGTGAGATTTATCCCACCATGCTCCCGACAGGTGGACCGAGGGCCCTTGGGCCCCCCCTGGGGGGGCGGCAGTCAGGGGAGAGGAGGGCCGGGCGCTCACTTGGGCCCATAAACATTTACCTCAAATCCTATCGCCATCAATCCACGGGCTGGACGAGGGAGTCCAGTAAAACCTGACTTAACATTATGTTCGGGCCATTAACAATATTTATATAGATGTCACTTCGGGGAGGGTTAGAGTCGCCAGGCAGGGCCCAGCGGCCGTGACGGGAGCAGGCCGGATCCTCCAGGAGGACGCACGCCCAGGGAGGCGCGGGGCATCGGGACTGGCTCTCAGTCCCCTCTGGGGCGGCAATTCCCGGCTGTGTGGCCCAGGATAAATTTCCCCGCCTTCCGGAGCTGCGGTTTCCTCATCTGTAAAATGGAAGAGTTAACCACAGCCAGCTTATGTGCTGCTGGGAGAATTGAGTCAAATGGCACAAAGTGAGCCCCTGGCACACGGGAAGCACTCAGTGAATGGAAACTGCTAGAATGACCATTATTTGCACAGGCAGCCAGGGCCTCGGCCCTCTGCTCTGACAGAGAGGCTCTGGGGGTGCTTTTCAGCTGAGAGTCCATTGCCAACCAGGCATTGTGCACGCGGTATCTATTCATATAATCCCACGTGATCCTGTAGGGTGAGCACTCTCGATAGCCCCATTTTCCAAAAGGGGAAACTGAGGCTCAGAAAGGTGAGGTGACTTTCCCAGGGGCAGCCAGCAGGAAGTGGTGGCTCTGGACTTGAACCCAGGTCTGTGGCTCTGAGCTCCCCCTGGCACCACTCTGTCCCCTGGCCTGGGTGAGCAGCCCAGAAAACGCAGCCTCTGTGCCCCTCGGCCCTCCTGGCAGCGGCCCCCCACCCCGCCCGAGCCCTGGGCAAATGGGCCTGGGCCCAGGGGGATGCCAGAGCCTGTTGTGGTTAAAGAACTTTCCAGGAGAACCAATTAGTTTTCCGTGGGGAACTTTCCAGCAGGCATTGATTTTCACTCTCCGTGCCTGGGGTGGATTAGATTTGTGAGTAGAAGCTCTTCCAAGAGGCTGGAGCAATTGTGTGAAATAAAAGCGCCGAATGTGACAGGCTCATCTGCTGCGGGCCTGGCAGCGGGGTGGGGGGTGGGAATGGGGTGGGGAGGCCCCGCTGCTGCCGGCCCCTTCGTGACCTTGGTGCAGAGGTGGCCGCCACTCGGCCTGCAGGCAGCAGCACCAAGACCTGGCAGGGGAAGCCCACACTCAGCGTGGGGCCCAGAGAGCTGAGGGGTCGGGTCAGCCTGGCCCCTGTCACCCTTCGGCTGCCAGATCTTCCCCGAGCCTCTGCCTGGACCCCTCATTATTCCTTCGACAAACCTGAGAAGGAGGCGCAGGGCCCGGCTCACACACATACTCAGTAAACACCGGGGAAGGTGTCGCTAGCCCCATTCTACAGACAAAGAAACTGAGGCTTACAAGGGTGGGGTGACAGCTTTGACAAAGGCAGAGCCAGAACTCAAACCCAGGTCTGTGCCCTGCCCTGTCCTGTCCTGGGACTGACCGGAGCTGGCAAGGCCATAGCGGGCCGCAGCTCGGGGTGGGGGGTTGGAGAGGAAGGAAACGCGAGCATCCCGCCTCCCTGCATTTTCACCACTCGGCGGACAATTTCATTCATTAAGCAAATATTTATGGAGCTCCCGCTGTGTGCCAGGAACTCTCTGGGCGCTGGGGATACAGCGGGGGACAAAGCTGACATTCTCCTGGGGGAGACTTTGAACAAAACAGATCAAAATGCCGAGCGTGCCAGAGGGCGGTATGTGGGAATCGGGGAGGGAGCCGTGGGCGCGGCCGCGTGTCATGGGGAGCCGGGTGGCCTCGTGGAGCGCGAGGACTGCGCAGCCCACCCAGTGCCCGGGAGCGAGTCCCGGCAGAGGCCGGCGAGGGCCAGGCGAGCTGGCCGGTGTGGCTGGAGGGAGGCAGAGGGCGGGCGCTGCTCAGGCCCTGAGGGAGGCCCGGCGCTGAGTGACCGGGCGCGGGAGGTGCGTTTGGGAGGTGGGAAGGGGCTAATCGAGGTCTATTTCGATTTCACGGCGGCTGGGATGTGGCATGTGAGAGCAGAGTGGAGGGCGGAGGCCCAGGCCGGGTGGCCGAGGGCTGAGCACCGACCACACCGGGCTAGGGGCGCTCGGAACAAGCGGGGAGAGCGCCGGTTGCTGCCCCCGAGCACCTACATGCTGGGGACGCAGAACCAAAACAAACAAACGCCGGAGGAAACTCGGGCCTGCGCAGTGCGGAAAGTTCGGGGCGGGAGGGTCAGGAACTCTGTCCACTGCTGCAACGACGGCCCCTGGAGGGTGCCCTGTTGACCCTGCACGTGGCATGTCTGCCGGGCGCCCACCCTGCCCTGCACAGCTCCAGGCCCCAGGACCCCGGGGGGTGGTGAAGTTGGAGGGGCATCGGGGTGGCTGCAGAGACAGCAGCCATGGGGCTGTGGGGTCACCTGGATTCCTCTGTCACCAACAGAAGAGGAAGTTTTCTGCTCTGAGCTCTCGATGGCCACGTGGACCATAAAGGAGGCGGTGGGCAGTGAGGCGGGTGGAGCGGGCAGCTAAGGGGCCTGTCCTTTATCCTGCAGGCACTGGGGAGCCATGGAGGGCGTCTGAGCAGAGGGGTGAGGGTTAGGTGAGCGGTTCAGGGAGGTCCCACGGGCAGCTGTGAGGGGGCACTAGGGCTGGCCCAGCACAGGTGTCGGTGGTGGCGGCAGTTGAGGAGTCGGGGCTCGATGGCAGTGATGCTGTGAGACAGGACGGAAGGCCTGCTGCCTGCAGATGGCCACGCGGCCCTGGAACGTCCCCTCCTACCCCTCCCCAGGGCCCCCGGACATCCCTGCTCCAGGGGCTCTGCATGTCCAACCCTGGCCAGTTTCTGGCCCTTACCCCAGGCCGTGCCAGTCCCTGGGGCTTCTCTGAGCATCATCTCAATACGAGATTGTCCCTGCCAATTGCAGGTGAGAGTTATTGACAGGCCTCGGTGGACAGAGCTGTCCGGTCTGGCTCTCCAGGTTCATGTGCAAGGGGCGGAGGGTCATTTCCGACTCAGTGGGGGCTGGAGGGAGATTCACACCACTGGGGCCTCCAAGCACATGCCCAAGATGTGCTGTGCATCCTTGGGCAAGTCACTGTCCCTCTCTGGGCCCAGGCTTATTGTCTCTCTTCTGTGCAGCAAGGGAGTTGGATAATAACAACAAGGACCATTGTTTGAGCACTTGCTGTATGCGGAATGTACGCTCTACCCGCCTCAGCTCGCTGCCTCACCCCAGTCCTGAGAGGTGGGGGAACCTCACCTGTGCCCCACAGGCGAGGAAATGGAGAATGAGAGACATCGAGTCCCCACCCAGGGCCACGCAGACAGAAGGTGGCAGAGCCAGGGTGAAAACTGGGTTTGGGGGCTCCGGGGGCCCCCACACACCCTGCACTGGGCCGCCGCAGGAACTGTGGGCAGGTGCGCCCTGCTCCAGGCCCGGAGCGGCATGGGGCTCAGCTACCAGGGCCCTTCTGTCTGTCACTCCTAGCCCGGAGTCACAGCCATGTGACCCTGGTCAGGTGAGGTCGCCTCTCTGACCTCTCGGGTGACCCTGGGCTGGTGTGAGCACGGAGCAAGATCGGGCACAGAAAGGACTAGCCCGTGCCTCGCATGTGGTCAGCCCTCACCGAGCCAGGCCCTGCCTCCCTCAGCCTGGCTCTGCTCAGGCCCGGGCTGTCCCTGAGCCTCCCTCTGGGCTTGACACTCCGAGGTGCAGTGAGGGGGCCCCTCCAGGGATGCGAACCCAAGGGGAAGCTGGCTTTGCTTCCCACCAGCTGCGTGGCTTTGGGGCCGTCATCGCCTCTCCCTGAGCCCCGACCTCCTCTCTGTAAAATGGCCTTTCAACCGCTCATTGCGCCAGCTTGCGGGGCTCTCGGCACATCAATGAATAACACAGACAACGGTCCCAGCCCTCCCTGAGCTTCCGCCAAACACGCAGGCGCGGCAGACAAGCCACGTGGGGACTGAGGGAAGGGAGCGGGATGCGGGGACAGGTTGCAGGACTGAACAAGGCGTGGGGAGGGCAGGCTCCTCTAGGAGGCGAGATGGAGGGAAGGAGCCACACAGCTACCTCGGGAAGATTGTTTCAGACAGAGGGTGAGCAAGTGCAAAGGCCCTGAGGCAGGACGTGCCTGCCTGGTGGGTGTTCAAGGAGCAGGAAGGAGACCCAGTGCCCCAGAGGAGCCAGCTGGGGAGCTGGGGCAGAGAGGCAGGAATGGGGCCCGCTGGGCTTTGGGCTGCAGAGAAACGGTGGTGAAACCCAGCGCAGCAGTGAGTAATCTGCGAATTATATTGCCTGGTATGTAGTAAGTGCTCAGTTAATAGGAGTTACAATTATTGCTGCTTATAATTAGATGGTTTCTAACCCTTTTGTGGGGAGGATGAGGGCTGCCTTAGGGTCTCACCCCTGTGGGCAGGAGCTGGATCTGAGCAAACCAGCCTGTTCCCTGTAGTGCTGGGGTCTGCTGCCCTCTCTCAGCCCCTCGAGAATTTTCCAGGGCCTCACAGGGCCTTGGGAAGTTTGGGGAGTGACGGGGCGGGGCTGCTGTCACAATGGCATTAAATCAGACCCCCAGCTCCGGAAGAAATCGCACCAAGAAGTTGTTAATACCTTTATTATGGGCTGAAATGTATTCACGATATTAAAAGACATCCCATTTCTGCCCCTGGTGTCACATCTGAGATGTAGCGTAGATAAATGATATATCACCGCACGAGATCTACCGAAACCATTAGTAACCATGACATTTTGACGTCAGATTTTAAAAAATTCCTAAGTAATCTTTTTGATTTATGAAATGCTGTCTGGGTTCATCGAGAGAGATCTCAGATTTATCACCGCCTGGTTAGAATTATTAATGATTTTCAATTTGTAAATCCGAAGTCGAGAAAGTCTGTGGGCTCAGGGCAAAAACGCCCACCGTCGAAGGCCCAGCCTCTCCTCCAGCCTGCGCTCAGCCCACAGAGAGAGGTCCTTGTCCCCAACATTCCATACATTCGACACCGTCTCCCAGGAAATCCTGTCTGTCTGCAGCATGGGAGACTGTGGGGGGATCAGCCGCAGGACCTGCTCTGGGCAGAGGCGTCGGCCCACTTCACTTCAGGGCCTGCCCGCTCCCCCCACACACGGGAGCCTGGGAAGCTGCCCCGGTGACTGGGGCAGAGGCGGTCGGTAGGGCAGTAGCAGACGGGTCCCCACTCTTGGGTCTGGCTCGGGCTTCGACTCAGCTGCAGGCCCCTCACACCAGCCGTCCTTGCCCAAGGCCGTGGGCACACGGGCCGCACCTGCTGCGCAGCCCCACGCTGCCGCTGCACCGTCTCACCCACGGAGCCTCCACCCTGCACCTGCCTGCCGGCTCCATCTCCCTGAAGACCTCGCCTGCCTCCCGGCTGCAGAAGCCACACCGCCGGGGCAGCAGGCAGACAGCAGCTCCGCTGGAACCCGGGGCGGAGCTGACCCGAGTCCAGTCGAGCCCATCGCGCCGGCTCGTGCCCCAGGCCTCCCTGGGCGGAATGTTGGAATCACCAGAGAAGCTCTCACACATGCCAGTGCCCAGGCGGCACCCCAGACTTACCAACTCAGAACTGCCAGAAGGTTCCGGTGTGTGGCCAAGGCTAAGAACCGAGCCCCCGTATCACCACCACCCCTTTCCTCCCTCCCTGTAGCCACTGCCTAATTCATCGTTTCTCTCCGGGACCAGGCAGGACACCCAGTTTCACCTCCTCTGGTCCATCCGACCGATGACTGTCCGAGACGCTGCTCTCCTACTTACACCCTTAATGGCTCCCAAAGCCCTCAGGTGGAAGGCAATCTTCCTGCCCTGCCCTCACCAAGGAAGGAGAGGGCCAGGGACTGCGTGAGGCTGTGCAGGGAGCCACCTGCAGGACAGATCCAGACCCAGAGTTCCCCTCCCAGGCCTGGTCTCCAGCTTCCCCAGTGGGTCAGAGCCTGGCTCTGGGCAGGAGGAAGGCCCATGGGGTGGGGTCCCTGGAGAGCCAGTTTCACGCCACTTGACAGGGTGACAGCACCCTGCTCTCTCACCCCAGCACCTCAGGCATGGGTGGCAGGGTGGGGCAGCCACCTAGTCTCTCTGTGCCTCAGTTTCCCGGTTCATAAATGACCAAACACAGTTCCTGAGCCCCGGAGTAACCATGGAATTTAAGCCGCTGTCGCCTGGACGAGCTCAGTGCCCATGAGGAGAGCGCCCAGGAACGTGTAGCTGCTGCTGGCACCACGATGACTCACGTGTCCTGGGCTAGCACGTGGGATGAGGCCACGTTTAAGTTTTGTCCACAGTGGGTTCAAGTTCTCGATGCACTATTTACTGGCCAATGACCTTGTCATCTTTGGGCCTCGGTTTCCCCAACACTAGAGCCCATTCCTCCCACAGCCCCTTCATGCCCAGCTACTCCGTCCCTCCTCCTCTGAGGACTGAGTTCAGTTTGGAAGTGACCTGGCAGCAAACGCGCCTGCTGCAGACGCAGACTCCCAGGTGGATGACACTCTGACGGAGAGAAATGTGTACGGGCCGCACATTTTTTATCAATCCACAATTCAAAGGGAAAATGGAAACCACGCTTCTATAAGGTTCAGAGACTGCAAGGTGAGTTTTCAGTAAGTGCAGGGCGACAGGCCAGGAGGCGCCTGGCTTTCCCTCCAGTGCCCGGGAGGGCTCATGTCCAGGGCCGAGACAGAGGCTAAGGCAGGAGGGCGGAAAGACAGGGGAAGGGGGACAAAGGGACAAACCCGCTGGACCAATAGGAGATGCAGACAAGGGCAGCCTGAGGGCCCGCGGAGGCTGCTCCAGCTGCACCGTGGGCCGGGGGGAGGAGGCAGGGCCTGGCCTGCTGTGTTGGCTGCCCTGTGCCCAGCACCCAGCACAGATGGGCTCTCACTGCATACTGAATGAATGTACGCATGAATGAATGAGCCAGCCTTGGCTGCCTGCCACCTCGATACATGCAGGCTTTCTTCCATCCGTGATCTCACGTAACCCTGCCGATACACCTGTAAGGGTGACATCATTATTCCCACTTCACGGATGAGGAAGCTGAGGCTCAGAGAGGCCTGTGTCCAGCCTGAGGTCACACAGCTGGGAGCACTGCACCCCAGGCTCAGACCTCTGGCCTCACCAGAGGCAACTGCAGCCTCCGTGGGTTCCCAGGGCTTAGGCATGGGGGATACAGACAGCCAGATCCAGCCAGGGCCAGGGGTCTGCCAGGCAGGTGTGGCAGGTGGAAAACAGAGCAGGGAGCTGTGGTGGGCAGAATGTATTACAGCAGTGACAGAAACGAATGCAGATTTGGGTACCCGGCAGTGGGATGCTGTGCGACAGACACAGACACCCAAAAAATGTGGAAGTAGCTTCGGAACTGAGCAGTGAACAGAGGCTGGAAAAATGTTGAGAAGCGTGACAGAAAAGGCCGAGATTGCCCGGAACAGACTCTTACTAGGAATATGGACGGTAAGTAGATGCCTCTCGCTTTCCCCAGCCCCCGCCAGCAGAGCTGGGGGCGCATACATGTGCACCGGGAGGTGAGGAGGATGTCGGGGGCAGGGTTGGGGGAGGAGGGAGGTGTGAAGGTCTCGGTGGTGGAGAAGTTTTGGGGGTGACAATGGAAATGGACGATACCTCCAGTTGAGACTATTAAGGATCGGGGTTGAAGAGGGGTTCACATGGGCACCGAAGTGTTACATTGTGACAGGGCAGCCAGAATGGAGGGGCAGATCATGGACCAGGGCCTGAAAAAAATCAGCGATGATGATGGTGGTGATGGTGGTGGAGATACTGATGACGGTGACGGTGCAGATGGTGACACTGCTAATGGTGGTAAAGGTAATGATGACATTAAGGATGATGGTGGTGGTGGTGGTGGTGGTGGTGGTGGC
>RJWJ010022892.1:0-26408 GCA_004363605.1 Indri indri | reverse complement strand
CTGGGAAAATGGGAGCTAAATCTTTGCTCGTTAATCTCCAAAAAAGATAAAATATTTATAGATATTTGTTGTCTTTGATCGAAACTTTGCCAATTAACACTTTTTGACAATAGAAATAGAGAATAATCGTGGGTAATTACAAAAATAAACATTTAAAATATTTTTAAGGAAAATAAGCATTTTGTATTTTAAAATGTAGCAGATTTAGCCAAAAGATATTTAACCCAAAGGATATCACCATACCTACATGGTGGTGATATGTTAGTGAAAAATTCTTTAGAGAAATAATAGCAAATGTTTTTTATCCTACTTTCTATGTTTTCCTTTCTATACTTGAAATGTTTTTTATTCATGTATCTTTTTTCCAGTCTAAGCAAATTTAGGGTAACTTAAAGAGAGGACATACAGTAAAGTAGGAGAGAGAAATAGGAAGCCAAGGTCAAAGAGGGGAAAAAAGCAATTGATTGTACATCAAACAGGATTATAGCCTCCTAGCAGTAAGGGCAAAAAGTGAAATTCACTTTTAAAACGGGAGGAGCCTCTCAGTTTTTCAAGAGAGGCAAAGTGTTTCAAGGCACTAAATTTAAAATTTAATTTCCTTATGGAGCCAGATGACAAGGACAGCATCCTCCATAGTAGTTCTTACAGCTGATCCAACGGCAGTTTTTATTGGCTGTTTCTCAAACCAACCCCTAACCCAAGGGAAAGCGTGAAAGCTCAGCTCCGCGCAGACGGCGCTCCAAGGGGCCGCCTCATCTCTAGTTGGAACACTCCTGTGTCCTTTGGGCACACCCCCCATTAGTTAAGGAAATGCAGTCAGATTTCATATTTTTATAAAAACTTGCTGAGGAAGCAGAGCAAAGAGTTTGTTGGTTTACAAAATGTACTTTAGAAGCGAAATTTCAGAGCATCATCCTGTCAGACTTGGAAGGCCTTTTGTTCTACTATTTTTAATTTGTTTCTGTTCCAATAAAATTGTCTGCTTTTGGTTAAAAAAAAAATATTGATAGTTTTGTTTTGCCCTGATTAACTTGTTACTGAAACTGAAATATTTCATAGGCATTTTGCCTATGTTAGAAGCTAAATAACAAGAACAATGACCCCCAAAAAAGAATCTTAAGAATGACTGTTTAAAGTCCATAAATGACATTTAAAATTTTTAAGTGACTATATTTGAAATTTTTAAATGACCTATTTTTAATGCTAGTGAAAGATGCTAACATTACAAATGAAATCCCCAAGCAGAAGCTTTTTAATTTAATCAAGTTCCATTTATTTATTTCTGTTGTTGCTGTGATTGCTCTTGGTGTCTTCTTCATAAATTCTTTGCCTAGACCAATATCTAGAAGAGTTTTTCCAACATTTTCTTCTAGAATTCTTATGGTTTCGTGTCTTAGATGTAAGTCTATTATCCATCTTGAATTAATTTTTGTGAGTGGTTAGAGATATGGATCCTGTTCCAGTCTTCTACACCTGGCTATCCAATTTTCCCAGCACCATTTATTGAATAGGGGTTCTTTTCCCCAGCATATATTGCTGTCTGCTTTATTAAAGATCAGGTGGCTGTATGTGGATGGTTTTATATCTGGGGTCTCTATTCTGTTCCATTGGTCTATGTCTCTATTTTCGCGCCAAAGCTTCTGCACAGCCAAGGAAACAATCAACAGAGCAAATAGACAACCTAGAGAATGGGAGAAAATATTTGCATGCTGTACATCTGATAAAGGGCTAATAACCAGAATCTACAAAGAACTCAAGCAGAACAGCAAGAAAAAATGAAACAATCCCATTAAAAAATTGGCAAAATACATGAACGGAAGCTTTTCAAAAGAAGATAGTCTAATGGCCTATAAACATATGTAAAAATGCTCAACATCACTAATCATCAGAGAAATGCAAATCAAAACCACAATGAGGTATCACCTAACCCCAGTGAGGATGGCTTTTATCAAAAAGTCCCAAAACAATAGTTGCTGGCATGGATGCAGAAAGATAGGAACACTTACCCATTGTTGGTGGGACTGCAAACTAGTGCAACCTCTAGTGTAAAATAGTATGGAAAACTGAAGTATACCTACCATTTGATCCAGTGATCCCACTGCTGGGTATTTACCCAAAGGAAAAAAAGTAATTTTATTAAAAAGACACCTATACTCTATTATAGCACAATTCACAATCACAAAGATGTGGAATCAACCCAAGTGCTCATCAAGTCATGAGTGGATTAATAAAATGTGGTATATGTATACCATGGAGTACTACTCAGCCATAAAAAAATGAATTAATACCTTTTGCAACAATCTAGATGGAACTGGAGACCATTCTCCTAAGTGAAATATCTAAAGAATGGAAAAGCACACACCACACGTAGTCACTATTAAATTGGAACTAACTGATCAGCACTCATGTGCACAGATGGAAGTAAAAGTCAACGGAAATTGTGCAGAAATTTAAAAAAAGAAAGAAATTTCCGAGCAGCTGAACAACTGTGACAGAGGTTATGGGTTGTATATATCATTCTTGCTGCCTTCCTGTACTTATAGGTTCACTGGTCCTGAACCCATGTATCTTAGTCATAATTCCGAGCCACCCCCGAGAGGAAGCAGGTAGTTAAAATGTTCTTATTCACGTCTTTACAGCCTTTTTCTGCTTTTTCCAGAGAAGGAGTTTTGGACCGCCTTATCTTACTCTCTCATTTCTACTGGCCTAGACTTACGACGAGGTCTCTAAATTTAATTTTTTCCCCTGGCACACTGTAACTTGTTCATTAACACCAAACATGCAACATATTTAAGAGAAAAAATAGTATACTGTCAGAAAAACTGGCTTTAGGTTTTAGGAAATACTTTTACTACACAGTAAAACAAGTGGAAAGATTATAATCAGAGCATTTCCATCTTACTTGTAAACAGTCACAGCAGTTTTTATGTGGATGCCACATTAGAAGACTTGGGGAAATTTACTGGGTTCCATTCTAATGCAATTAGAGCTAATTTTGTTCTTTAAATGAATAAAAGGTCAGCTAGTAAATCTAGCTTATCTTGAGTCCAGACTTCAATAAATTGTTTTATTTAATTTGTTGTAAAAGATCTTATCCTTAATGGGCCTAGGTCTTATTAGTTCACTTAGGTTTTAAAATATTTATGACCACCTTTTTAGATATGATTTGAATGATAGTTGGAAAGTTTCTCTCTGCAGTGTTATCAAGGCCCAGGATCACTAATTGTGTGAATATAGGAAGGTACTTAAGATTTGTTATCAAGAAAAAGCTGATGTGAACTTCCAGAATTTAAATGTTCTTTAACCTGTGACAGGCAGAGATAATTTAGCTGCATCGTGGTAACCTGTTGGATACTATCTGATTATAATTTCCCCTGAAGATCAGACTACTCACATTTCTGGCATTTAAATAAAGAATATGTACCTACTGGTGAAAACACTTAGGCACTCTTCTTACCAACAACATAGAAATCTAAAATTCTTTGCATTCTATTATTTCCTTCATTTTATGGGCCTATAGTATATTCAGATACTACAGAAGGATTTTAGATGCATGGCATAACATTTCTTCTCGACATCCACTCCTGCCTTTGTAGCTTTTAAAGTGGGTATTCATGTCACTGCAGGACTTCTGTGGTAGAATATTTGCGATTTCTTTTTTTATTATTATTAATTTTTTTTTAAGTTTTATAGATGAGGTCTTGCTCTGTCACCCAGTACAGTGGCATGATGATAGCTCGCTGCAGCCTCCAACTGCTGAACTCAAGCGATCCTCCCACCCCAGCCTCCCAAGTAGCTAGGACTATAGGCACACACCACTATGCCCGGCTATTTTTTTAAGAAATTTTTTATAGAGACAGGGTCTCTCTATGTTGTCCAGCCTGGTCTCAAACTCCTGGCCTCAAGAGATCCTCCTGCTTTGGCCTCCCAAAGTGCTGGGATCATAGGCATGAGCCACCACTCTAGGCTCCAGCATTTCTTTAACATCTCAGCCTTTGGTACACTTGACTCCAGAGGCAGGTAATATTAATTAGATAAAAATGAGATAGTGACTGGTACTGGTCCATGAGCCAACGTTTGAAAAATAATGTTCCCGGAGTATGTGTATGAACCTTGTCTGTGATGTAATATACTTACTTGGTTTTATTTTTATAAATGTGTGCTGCATCTTAAGTATAACATTTTCCTAAAGTTTATTATAATTAAAAGGCCTTTAAAATTCCCTTTAAAATTAAATGTTTTCTAAAAGACCCGGTTAAAATTAACTGTATATATCTTTAAGGGAATCATGTTAGTTTTATTTTAGATTAACTGTTAGAGCACTTCTGGCTCATGTCAGGCATTCACCTGTTTTTCAACGTGTCTCTAATGTATGTTATGACCCAATTGAGAAATAGTACTCTATGTGTATATGGGCGTCTGCTAAAACGCTGAGGAACCTTGAGAGTCGTTAATGCTGTTAGGTTCATTTGTTCTAAATTAAGATGAACAGAATGAGTAAATCACAATTAGAAGCAGTAAATGGCCACGTTCCAATTTTTTCATTAAACCATTCAAAGCCAAGTGAGTAAAGCAGAATATCTGGCTACTTTTTTATTGTTTTCATTATTCGGCTTATAAGTAATACAAGGAAGTTTGTATTTGCCTTACATCGAGGCTGCTTTCAAAGTACACAGACAGGGTGAATTTTAAAGTACCTCCACTACTTCCTTCTGGCCTTCCTAGCGTGAACTGTTTCTCTGTGTGCATGCATACATCTGTAAATCAGTACGTGGGCTTTAAAGTATCATTATGTCATTTTAAAGAAAGAAACCAAAAGAAGAAAAATAGCTCTTGAATAAGAAATAGGTTTTCACATTGGCATTTGGCTGTTCTGCTTATCTGCATTCCCCATAATAAAATCTAAATTAAAACAATTCCGAGATTACCTATCCATCCCCTGCAGGGCCGGTTACTGATACGGGTGGGAACAGGAGGGAGGAGGAGGAAGAACTTCACACGGTGCTTTAGAGCAGCGATACCCAGCCTTTTTGGCACCAGAGACCTGTTTCATGGAAGACAATTTTCCACAGCCTGGGGGTGGCAGGGGGTGTGCAGGGGGAGGTTTGGGGATGATTCAAGCACATTATATTTATTGTGCATATTATTTCTAATATTACATTGTCACTTGCCGCTCACTGATAGGGTTTTGATATGAGTCTCCAAGCAATTGATGTATTATGTTCTCTGTGTGTCAAACCTCTCTGCTAATGATATTGTGTATTTGCAGCCGCTCCCCAGCGCTAGCATCACCGCCTCAGCTCCACCTCAGGTCATCAGGCATTAGATTCTCATAAGGAGCCACAACCCAGATCCCTCGCATGCGCAGTTTATAGTGGGATTTGCGTTCCTGTGACAATCTATTGCTGCAGCTGATCTGACAGGAGGCGGAGCTCAGGCGGTGATGCGAGTGATGGGCAGCAGCTGTAAACACAGGTGAAGCTTTGCTCACTTGCCTGCTGCTCACCTCTTGCTGTGGGGCCTGGTTCCTAACAGGCCATGGACCAGTACCGGTCCTCGGCCGGGGCTTGGGGACTGCAGCTTTAGAGAGTCCTGAGCTCATGTCCCACGGCTGTCCTCACGAAAGGGAAGGTGTGACTGACTTCCATGCTTTCCTCACCTGTCCCCCCAGCTGGGGTTTGAAACGTCTTTTGCCCTTCTTTGCCGTCCTTGACGTTAGAGGATTCGCGTGCTAGGAAACACATAGAGGAGACAAGAGGACCAAGACCTAAAGCAGCTCTGTAAAACTCACGACTGGGTTCTTGATTCAGGCTTTTACGTGTTTGGGAGCTGCAGTGACCTTTTCTTTCCTTTTCTTTTTTTCTTTATTTCTTTCTTTTAGAACGATCTTAACCTTACTGTGAATCCAAAGTCAGTGGAATCATTTCAAAAGTCTTGTCTCAGAAAAAATTTTAGAAACTTGATTATGTGTGTGTGTGTATATATAATACGTATGTGTGTGTGTGTGTGTGTGTGTGTGTGTGTGTGTGTTTTGCTTCAAACTCCCTTGGACACCTTTTTTTAATGAATCTTTTTGTTCATAAAAGTTCTTTAAATCCTAAAGCAAACACACAATGATTGCTCATTAAATATGAATGTTTAGTGTAACTAATTTATTTCTTTGAAGTATAGAAAAACACATCTTTTTATTTCATCTCATATATTACAATTTAAACATTGCATTTTTTTTCTCCAAATTGTTAAAATCCTCTTTCCTCTCATTTTGGAAGATCATTTTTGTTATCAAAGATATAATACTAAAGGGTCAGGAGTGTGGCACAGATATATGTACACACACATGCACACACATACACATAGATGGAGTCACTTCTTACTTCAGCCTGTACAGGTTAATATATGTTATATGTGCTGTGCATATATTGATATATCACCTGCTTGATCTCTCTATATATATTCTCTATATGTTATATATCTTATATATTTTTTTCTATGCTATTTACAAAGGAATATAAGAATTCATGTAAAGCATGGTGATTTTTGGCGAATACCCAGCAAGTATTTTCAAATTTTAATATATTTTAGAGTAGTAATGTTGGATTTCCCAAGCATGACTTCAGTAATAACTGAATTTTATAACATTCCAGTGAGATACAAATCTTAATCACAATCTTGTTCATTTTTCAAGCTCACTGAATATCATCTTATTGCTTTTAATGTTTTCAAATAACTTGGGATGTTATTTGATCCTATAAAAATGTAAAGGGATAACTTTTATGGTTAACTTGCAAATTTTAACATATTTTCATGTAATATTATCTTTTACTAAGTAATTACTCCTCCTGCTCTGTAGACTCTAGGCTCAGGGCTACTGAAAGTAAAGTTTCATCCATGTTGAATGTTCAGTTTCGTTTGGCTTTGCTGTTTCTTACCAAAAGCATCCTCTTGTTTGCTGGTGAGAAGGAAAAGTCTTTCTGAAATCACAAAATGTTTTCGAACTTCTGACTCCAGAGAATTTGATTTTTGAAAAGAGCTCTCAAAGTGCCTCAGACTCTTAGGGTTTGCATTTTTTAAAAAATGATCTGCATTTAACAAATATTAATTTTGATTATGTACCTAACGTAACTATGTCAAGGGAAATAGACTTGAAAAAAGCAAATTTGAATTAAATGTTGATTCCCTTCTTAGGAACGTAAGCATAAATATCACAATAGAAGGTAGGAAGTGTTAAAGGCTAGAAGAGATACATCTGAAATTATACAGAAGTTTGCAGTGATTACTCCCAGCTAGGAAGGGTTAGAAAGGTTTGGGGAAAGTGGAATTTGAGCAGAGCCCTAAAGGATTAGTAAAATTTGGAAATGGAGAAATGTGAAGAAGAAAAATAAAAGCAAAGGTATATCAAGCCAAATAACTAATGCACGTTTCCCTTAGAAATTTCCGTAGTATTCTATTGACATAGTAGTAGTTCATATGCGCCCTGGATTTATCATGTTTTATGATCCTAAATCATCTGGATGGAATGCACATTACTAACATTTTTGAAAAGTTTTTATTAATATTTTCAGACATAAAAGAATAGTACACTTTCATATACCTGTCACCTTGATAGGTTTAGCAGGTATCAAAATTTTGCCATACTTGCTTAATCCTTTCTTCTTTTTGTCTCTTAAGGCATTTCCAAACAAATCCAAACCTAATGTCATTTCACCTCTGTATTCTTCAGTATACAGCTCTAAAAAATATGGTTATTTTCTTATGTAATCACAATGCTATTACCATATTTAAAATATATGAACATTTTCCTTGTTATTATCTAATACCTAGTCTATGTTCAGATTTCTTCATTTGTCTCCAAAATATCTATAGCAATTTGTTTGAATCAAGATCTAAACCAGACTGGTACTTCTTAAGCACTTTCCATCTAGAACTGGTAATTCCGCTCTGCATGCCCACACCCCTCCTCCTTTTTGCCATGTAATCGACTCGTTGAAGAAACAGGATCATTTGTCCAGTGGAATGTCTCACTTTCTGGATTTGTCTGTTTACTTCCTTGTAGTGTCATTTAAATTGTTGTTCTGTCCCTGTAAGGGCATTTAGCTCTAAAGACTTGATTAGATTCAAGTTCAGCTTTTTTCCAAGGATATTTTGCTGCCATATACTTCTTACCACATCACATCAATGGCACTTGACGTCTGATCGTCAGACTCAGTCATTTCACTGGGGAAGGATGGATTTTTAAAAATTCAGTCATTCCTTTCATATTTCTTTGCTGAAATCATTCAGTAAAGGTAAACTTTTCCTCATTAATAAGTACATATGTATTATTATATATATTACTCTGAAATATGGTTCATATAGGAGAGGTGGGATAAATGCTGCTTCTTTTACTTGCCAAGGAGCTGATGGAGTTGATGTCATGTTGGTATTACAGTTACCTCCAGTGGTGATCACTGGGTTTTGGAAAAGCCACTCTCTCTCTTTCTCTGTCTCTCTCTCTCCCCTCCCCACTCCCCCTCTTTCCTTGTCCTCTTTCCTTTTTTCTGTCTTTTATTTGTTTTCATGTTCATATTGACCAGTGAGAACGCCTTCATGTTGCCTACTGGATTTTGATACAACCCCATTCATGTCTGATAGCTTTCTTTCATTCTGGTACAAAAATGTTCCCAGTTTATCTTGTACGTTTCCTGTATATTTTTGCATATTTCCACAGACCTGGAATTAGCCAATCCTCCGAGGAATGGCTGGTGAGGAGTGGTTTTTAGGAATCACAGTCTGGCCCATTGCTACTAGGATGTCATTACATCTATGCCTTTCCAAGGGACAGAACTAGGAAATAGGTAGGTTTGAAAAGAAAAGAAAAAAATTATGACCTCATACTGGTATTTTCAACTCAGAATTAACATTACTGTCACCTCTTTAAATTTATCTCTGCATCTTTTACATTGCAAATCTCGAGTCTTATGAGCATTATCATAATTACTTACTTGCTTATTCTACCAGCATATATAAAATAGTCTGAAAGTAATAGTACCACTATTACTGCTACTACTAAGACTATTGAATGAAGTTAGAGACGAAGTTTTTTTCTGCGTGGTGGTGTCATCAGCATATGCATCGAGGTTTATTCACTTGCGTTTATTTTTGATTCATAGGCAGTATTCCTAAAATTTAGTTTTCTGAATGTGGAGACCATTTGCCTCACTCCAAAGCTGAAACTATATAACAAGATATATCCAGAGAAGTCTGGCTTTCATCTCTTTTTTCCCTTTACACTCCTTACCCTTTCGGTTACCATTTTGGTTTTTTTTTTCTTATTGTTATCCTTCAAGTATATCTTTTTGAAAATATGGGGAAATGTGCATCATTTATTGCTTATCTGAGTATTAATGCCCTTTTAAGGGTATTTACAGATTTTGGACATTTGACAACAGAAGTATAATCATTTGAGCATCCCTCTTGGAAATGAAGTCTCTAATGGCTATATTTCCTCATGCAATTTGTTTCCTTTTTCAGACAGGTCATGCCTGCATTAAAAGATAAAATGTTTGCTACTCGATATGTACTTGGTCTATGACAAAATAAAATAACCGTTTTATGAGATGATGTAAATATTCAAGAGGCAAGCCATGAGCTTGAGGAATTAAACCCATTTATAGTTGTGTTATGATTACATGAATGCTAACATTTCAGCTGTGAGGGTCAAGAAGAATAAGGAATAACGATTAATTTGAAGAATCAACATAAAACTGATTTTCATAATTGTCTTGGATATTTGTTCCTTTCAATCAAATCTGAAATACAGAAATGACTATGTTATGGTTTGGCATCTTAAGCACTAATACTCTGATTTCTCCCAAATTCTGAATATTATTATATATCTAAGTTAGATAAATTGAATACTTGGTGTGTTAGTTTTCTATTTCCACTTAACAAATGACCCTAACACTTAGCGACTTAAAGCAATAAACATCTATTACTTCCCAGTTTCTCGTGGATCAGGGATTTGGGTGGTTCTGGCTCAGGTCTCTTGTCGAGCTCTGACTAGGACTGCAGCACCCAGAGGCCTCACCGAGGCCAGAGAATCCACTTTGGGCTCACACATGTGGCTGTTAGCAGGAGGCTCCCCGGGCCTCTTCCTAAGGCAGCTTCAGCATCCTCACGACGTAGCAACTGGCTTCTCCCAGAGCAGGTGATCCAAACAGAGCAAGGTGGAAGCCGCAGTATCTTTTATGACCTGGCCTCAAAGGTCACATGATGTTATTTTCATTGTGTCCTGCCAGCCACACAGCTCAGCCGGTTCAGTATGTGGCAGGACCACACAGGTGTGTGAACAACAGGAGGCCGACTGCCACACTTGGGCTTTGTGTTTCTGAGGCTTTTATTAATAATAAAAGTAAGAAAGCAAAATTTGAAGATTGTGTGTGTGTGTATGTGTGTATGTGTATCACTGACCTAAGTATGAGGTTTCACAGTAACATTATTGTGAAATCTCAGTGATCTTTATTTGTTGCGAGGGGTTAGTTTAAAATGCAACATGAGAATTCATTTCTAAAGACGGATTGTATTTCTGAGATTGATTAAAAATTGAAATCTGAAGAAGAAAAATGAATTGTTGTATAAGGAACATATTTTTTGACCAAAGTGGTTTTTCTCCCAAACATTGAAAAACTTCCCTGTTCAGAAGTTTCTGTAAAATTCAGGGACATGATTACATTAGTTTTTACCTATGGCATCATTTTGTTACCATTTAAAAATGGCCGTTCACTTTTAGGAGTAAATAAGTAAACCATTGTGAGGGAACTTTTGAACTTTGTGTGCAGTTTAGTGGCCAGTTATTCAGACTTTGATAATTTGGATTACTGGTTTCATAGTGTTTGCACACAATGGCTGAATAATGAGGATCATTAAACTCCCTGTGCAGACATATCCAAATTGTGTTTGCCTCTAACCTCGGAGGCTCTGCGTGGCTGGAAGGTGAGGACTGGCTCTTTATTCGCTTGTCAAGCTGTGAGTTTGCATTACAGGCCAAGCAGCTCATGACCCATTCTATTTATGCCCCTGTTTTGTCGTGGGGAAACAGGTAAAGGAATCCTGCTGAAAATCCCTCCTTCCGCACGTTTTTATGAATAACGCCAGTGTTTATGGCAGTTAGGGCGCTGTGATCAAATCCTCCAAAAGATGTAACGTTAGCAGCATGGAGCCATTGTGGGACACAGCTGTGGGCGGTGTTGGGTTCTCAGCCAGACGGCGCTCATTCAACAGAAAGCTCTGGAGGAGAACTTACTCCACAATTAAATAGAAGGGAAAAAGTAATGCTTCAGGGAGAAAAACACGCAGAAGCAAAGCGCTGTCTAGAAGCATGAGACAATAAAGATTGGCAGTGAACAAGGCCAATGGGAATCCAAAATTATTTTTATAACCAAATGAGGTTAGGCGATGATAGTGATCTCACTAGTGAGGAGAAAGTATATCATTCTGTTATGTATTATTTCGCAATGTTCAAAATCGAAGAAATAATAGAAGGATTGATTTTAAAACTGTGTATTTAGTTACTGCAAAAGTAACTTAGAAGCTGAAATCAAAATAACTTTCAAATTCTAGTGAATTTTCTCTTGAATTTCTAAAGCGTTGGGAAAAAGCGAGTCACGTTAGTGCCCGTGTGATGCCAGTCTAATCCCTTGAAAACAAAAAGTTAGGGTAAACGTTTGTCCCATCAATACTGAGTACCTGGGTACTTTGTTTTTCTGTTTATTACTCAGGAAATTTGAGTGAGAACTGTATATTTTTTTTCAATTTAAAAGGAATAATTTTATTGAACTAAAAGGGAATATTAGGCATTTTGGAAGGATTATTATTATAAGAATTATTTTTATCAAAATGCCATTTCTCTAAATTGAAAAATAAGAATAGATGCACAAGCAGATATCTCTGAGATTTTAGGTACTAACCCTTATAATGGGTCAGCAATTTGTTCATATGTGCTGGCCACACTGCTAAATTTAAGCCACTTTCATGGATGCCATTAGCAGGCCACATAGGTAAGAGAGAAATCTAAGAAAAACAGGAAGAAAATTAAAGGGGACTGGAAAAGAGTCAGGGAAGGCAAATATTATAATAACATTCATGTTGTGTTTGGTATAGCTTAAAACAGTTGAAAACCATTTCCAGAAAACAGAATGAAACCTTCACGATCAGATTATACTTTGCCCTGGTGCGATAAATGCATCCCTGGTGCGAGAATGACTAGGTAGATGAGGAATTGGGGTCCACGCTGGCAAACTGAAATCTCATTACATAGTATGGAAGGAAGGTAGGCAGGAAGGTAAGAATAGAGAAAATTAGCCTGTATTTTAAAATATTTTAAACAGACAAAAATGTTCAAAAGTAAAATAAATTTTTTGTAGAAGAGTTGTCACTGCAGCAGTAGGCATTATGCTTATAAAAGGTGGCGAATATTTATTACGATGCTGTGTTTAACACTGCATGTAATCTAGAGACAAGTCAGATGCAAAGCTCACTCTTAAGAAATGTTCTGTCTACAGCTATGCACACAGTCGGGATACAAAGCAACTGCAGGCAATACATTTCTTTGGAAAGATCCAAGACTATGAACCAACCTTGAATAACCCCCTCTTGTTGGTCACTTATATTTCGAGGCTTATTTCTGCCAATAGTCTCATAAATCACGACGCTCTTTCCCTCTTTTTCTCCTGTTGTTCTCTCCCTCTTTCTCCTTCCCTCCATCCAAATTAACCGTTAGCCCACAACTGAAAACGCCTGTGTCGTCCCGGCTTCTGACCTCGATTTGTAATTCCTTCACTTGCTCTGTTTCTTCTCTCTCTTTTCTTCCTGTTTCATTGATATCCCATATTTCTCCACGTGCGCCATCCTTCTTCCCACACCACGGAGAACAGTATGTTCAAGCTTATCAGGTGCCCACTAAATGCCAGTTGCCATGTTTTACAGAAATTAAAAAGGCTTTCTGTTCCTTTGAGGAACCACCCATACAGTAGGGGTAACAAATGTGTGTACAGACTATTCACATTATTTTTTAGCCTTGTGAAATTTGGTAAGCTTTTTATTACCGTTCAGTATATTCTAGGAAAGAATGAATATTCTGCATTTGTTGAAGACAGTGGTTTAGATGTCCATTGAGTCGATTTGGTTATTCATATTCAAACCTCTATCTGCACTGGCTTTTTGACTGCTTGTTCTGTCAGTTGCACAGAGAGAGAGAGATGCCAAAATCTCCAACTATGATTGTGGATTTGTCTGTTTCTTACAGGTCTGTCAGGTTTTGCTTTATGTATTTAGAGAATATGTTATTAGGTGCATAAAAATTTTAAATTGTTGGGGTTGGGAGTGGTGGCTCACACCTGTAATCCCAGTTCTGTGGGAGGCCGAGGCGGGAGTATCACTTGAATCCAGGAGTTCGAGACCAGCCTGGACAACATAGCAAGTAATGCCCTCAATGAAGTAATAAAAATTAGTAATCTTGTTAAGTCTCAGCCCTTGAGTTGACCTTTTTAATAGTTTGTGTGATGAAATGGTAAGCAATGAAATAGGAAGTACTCACAAAACACTTTTGCTGCATTCTAAAATGTGGTGATTCTTTTGAGGAAAAGCACTTATCTGTGATTATTTTACAAGCCAAACTAGCTGCTTTTTTCACAAAACACCATCTTTACTTGACAGAACAAGTGACAAACAATGGTTATTGAGATTTGGATATGTGGCCAACATTTTCTCAGAAATGAACAAAGTAAGCCTGGCATATTAAAGACAGTATCTCAGATTATTTGTTATAAATGATAAAGTTCAAGCTTTTAAATGAAAATTAGAATGTTAGATAACATTGTTACAAGTTGACAGCTCAATAAAGAAATTTTTGATGAGATGGATGGTAACAGCAATGAATATGATTTTTAATGTATAATGAATTATAGAAACATTTGGAAGATCTGCATAACTCAGTGAACCAGTATTTTCCAAATGGCCAATGCATGATATTATAAAATTATGTGTGGGTAAATTATGTATTCAAAGTGCTAGACGGAGCAGTTGATTTTAATGTAACAGAATATAAAAGCTTATTGATATGGTTTCAGATTGCACATTGCACTTTTAAGAAATTATCACTTGTTGCATTTTATTGCAGTATCAAAGATGAATTTACACAGTTATCTGAAAAAGCTATTACAGTACTCTTCCCTTCTCCAGTTAAATATGCATACATTGAAGAGATTCGCAAAAATATAAAACATTGCCAGTCTTCACAAAATTTTTTGTCTGGGAAAATATAGTTACTTTCATTTTTAAAAAAATGTGTGTGCTAACATGTAATGGATTCATTTTGTTACTTCTAAATGAATTACTAAATATTTTTTAATTTCTGTTTAATTTTTAATATGGTAAATATCGACAGGCATAAAGCACATTTGAAAAGTTCTTTGTAATTTTTATAAATTTAAAGGGGTACTAGGACCAAAAAATTTGAAAATTGCTGCTTTAGAATTTTTTTTAATAAGGCCCTGCTGGTGGTAAACTCTTAGCTTTTGCTTGTCTAAAAATGTGTTTATTTCATTTTCATTCCTGAAAGATGCTTTCAAAGACAAATTTATTTTTCTTTAGTACAGTGAAGATGTTATTCTCTTGTCTTCTAGATGTCATCATTGCTGCTTGAGAAGTCAACTATCATCTGTGTCTTCTTTGAAAGTAGTTATTTTTTCCCCCCTCAGGCTGTTTTTCGGATTCTTCTGTGATGTTTTATAGTTTCACCTTGACATGCCTAGATATAGATTTCTTTTTATTTATCTTGCCTGGGGTTTGTTGGGCTTCGTAAATCTGTGGATTGGTATCTTTCATCAGTTCTTTAAAAGCCTCAAATATTCAATTTTTAACATTTGTCTCTGCCCCATTTTCTCCGGAAGTATGACTAAACGCGTACTACTTAGGCCTCTTTGTTGTGTTCTGTTGGCCCCTCCAGGCTACAGTCTAGAAAGTTTCTTTTGTCCTGCTATTCAGTTTATAGTTCTGTCTTCAGCTGTGTCTAATCTGTTGTTAAATCCATCCATAGAATTTGAAATCTCAGTTACTGTATTTTTTCATTTCTAGAAGATCTTTCTGGTTCTTTTCAAATCTGCTTGGTCGCTCTTTATAACTTCCTACCTACCTATAGATATTTTCAAGCTTTGCCTTTTGTTTTTTTCTTAACACTGTAAGCAGAACTGTTTCATAGCTATTGGTTCTTTATGGGTCTCTGTGCACTGTTCTCCCTGAAGTCACCTTTCCTCCCGATGGGTTTGCTTATCTTTGATTGTGTGCTGCTTTAAAAATAGTGAATGAATGTCTGTGTTAATAATCTAAGACCTAGATTTTAAATTACTTTCTCTCAAGATGGTTTGTGCTGGGTGTCTGGGCACATTGCAAGTTCTGGTGACTTTAAATACAGTTTCCTAGGACCCCAAAATCTCAGTGGGCTCCGGGAACAAATGTCCGTTTCTTGCACCTATTGGGTGTCCTAATGGCCCTGCTCTGAGTCCTCTCCGCCCTGGGATCCCAGAGGAAGGAGCAGCCTTCTGTCTCGGACACTGAGGTGTCACAAGTCACTTCCTCTCACGGCTAGTCCCTGCAGAAGTCACATCGCCAAATCTAAGCAGCAGAGAGGGGTAGTTAATCCACCACAGGAAGGGACAGTTGAGTACTTACATTTCTGTGAACAGTGCATGTGTATTTGCTAGTAAAAATTTCTAAATATCCGGTCCTTGAGGGGCAACTTGGGAAAATAAAAAATCAGTTTATAAGTTGAGAGTTTAATTGATGAAGGGTCTTGAACTCTGAGTTCTTCAGTTATCCCTGGACTTTTAAAGATGTGTTTTGCTGCTCGAAGAACATTATTTTGTGATAATATTTTAAGTATGTGTTTGAGTCGGATTATCCTGTTCTAACTTTGCCTTCTCTCTTTTGCTGGCAGTGTCATCAGCAAAGTGGTCCCCGCCCCCGAGGCTAAGCCGGCGCCCTCCCTGAACCGGCCCAAGACGCCGCCCCCGGCCGCTGCGCCCCCCGCACCCGGCCCCGCACACCCCGCGCCCCCGCCTGCGCCCCTCGCGCCAGCCTGCCCCGCGCTGCTGTCCCTGCCGGGCCCCGCCGCGGCCGGCAGCGCCAAGGCCCCGGTGCGGAGCGTGGTGACCGAGACGGTCAGCACTTACGTGGTGCGTACGGCCCCCGGCCCCTGGCGTGCGTGGCTTCCACTTGACAAATGTCCTGTGTGTCATTACCAACTTTCAGAGGCAGTTCTTCGTGCCAGCACAGTATTTTCACTACATTGTCAGGGGTTTGGCTGCAGGGTGTTATTAATACTACTGGCTGGTGTATTCAGTCTGCGTAAGTAATGGCAAAGTGCTGTTTTTCTTTATGTTGCAATATCAGTGTATAAATACAGAGATGAATAGTGATGTTTAAATCCCACATTGAATTTCCTCATCAAGCAATTAAATTATTCACTTAAGGGTACACACCTGTAGTCCCAGCCACTGGGAGACTGAGGCAGGAAGATGGCTTGGACCCAGGAGTTGGAGGCTGTGGTGAGCTATGATCATGTCTCAGCATGACAGGGAAAAATTTTTTAAAAAAAGAGATTTTTTAAAGAGTATAATTTATGTAATATACACAGATCTTATGAGCCAGCTGGTATTTCTGAGTAACAGCACTAATCACAGTATTCCATTGGCTAAGATCCAATATACCAGGGCTTGCGTATTAAATGGAAACGAACCACAGAGCTTCCTGAGCATCCAGGTGTGACTTCACATTGTGAAACCCACCATGTCGAATGAGTCCACATTGTCCTGAGACTGTTTTTAGGTATTTTTCTCACACTTAATAGTATCAGGTCTTGTTCAAACCCTGAATTCAATCTAGTAATGCAGTGTTTATGCAGATGTGTTCTTTGGGCACTGTAGGGTAACACAAGCACACGACAAAATATTCGAGGCCCATGGAGACGGTGACATTGCTGTGACTGCCCAGTGTGCGGCCTGGGATGGCACCGCTCCTTGTGACTAGATCCTGACGTGATGGGTAGAATGAAACATACATAAACACATAGATACCTCCAATACCCCCATTACACACAAAGCCTTTTTTTTTTTTTTTTTTTGTATATCTAGTCAGTGTTGTACTTAAAAGTATAGGAAGAGAGCATACCTTGCAAAATGAACCTAACGAAATGATATATGCTATCTTACTGCAAAAACTTTTGAAAATTACCTTTTACTTACTGCCGATTTTGAATGCCCGTCAGAAAATTATTTCTTCCAGGTTGATTTTGTTAATGTGCGGTTTGAGGAAGTGGTACGGTGCTTCCTATGTAGAACTGCCAAGTTAAGTAGACTCTAGAGCATACGGTACTTGCAACAAAATAACGTTTAAATGTATAGCTCTTTGGCCTCCTTATTTCATTTGCCCTTTAGTTGACTGTACTTAACTTAAAATGTCATAAAGGGAATGGAAAGTTACTTAGTAACAACTCTTTTATATCCTTGATCTTATCAGCTAGTTCAGGAGAAGGGTTGGCTAATCAGTAATAAGGAGATGCGTGCACATTTGGCTGTATGTATTAATTCCAGGCCTATTAATGTGATTGAAGAAAGTGTGTATAGTTGAGCTCTGTAGCTTTCAAAAATAACAATTGTTACTGCCATAAAGACCCTCCCTAATCATTAAGAATTTATATGATTGCAGGATTTTTTAGGTGTAGGAAGTTACAGGTCATATTGTTCACAGGGATTATTATAAAATGCTTTGTTTTTTATGACTTACAAGAGAGAGTTTAGAATATTCATTGGAAGTGTCTTATCGTTGAGTACTTAGCAGTTTTCTTTTTCACATGCTTCCAGAACAGTGATGACCATGACATAGCTTTAATAAAGTGCTAATCTACTATATTTTTATAGGTAAGTTTGTCTGTTTATTAGGTTTACAGTGTCAAAGTAATAATTCTTATGTGGCCTCTTTTTGTTTTTGTTTTTTTTTCCCCATTCCATCTCCGGCTTTGCCCCTCCCCCTGTGAAAACATCAGATCCGGGACGAGTGGGGCAATCAGATCTGGATCTGCCCCGGGTGTAACAAGCCAGACGACGGGAGTCCGATGATCGGCTGTGACGACTGCGATGACTGGTACCACTGGTGAGTGCCCACAGCGCCCTGCCGGCCACAGAGCGGCTGTCACCCAGTCAGGACAGCGCCGGTCAGTCCTGAGAAGAGTATCCCCCAGAACAGATTAGTGCCTTTGCACAGTTCAACTGCCGTCCTAAGGACAGCATAGAGAGTAAATCCCAGAGCCTGTAAACTGTCATTAATTACGTAAACCAAGAGTCTTTGGAAATTCTGAATATTTTGCTTAGCTTAGAATTCAAAAAAAAAAAAAAAAAAGGGCAATTCAGAGGTTTCCCTTTCCTTCCTTTCTAGTAATGTTCTGTAAGAGCTGCAGTGCTCGGCAGAACCATTAAGAGGTTAACCCCTTCGTAAGCCCGGTGCAAACTGCAGAAATGAAGACAGCTTGTCTCTCTGCTAAACCTCTTCAGCAGTTCCCCAGAACTGAATAAGCTCAACTAAAATGTATGCAAATAATCTCATTTTATCTTTAAAATGTCAGATACAGAAAGATAGCAGTCTGTTAGGATATGTGATCTCTACAAGGTAAATACGAAGCTGTTGCTCAGAGGGACGCTATTCCTGGCTGCCAGGACGCGTGAACTAAGTAATCTCTCCTGTAGAAGAGGCACCGTGTAATACGGTAATCCACATGCCCGTAACAGCGCTACAGAAATTAGAGCGGTTTGACTTTGATTTCTGGCAAATCTACCGTAGACTTTAAAAACTATTTACAAACATCGACATGAAAAGAATACACACATATATAAAACTCGTTCATCCGAATTTTCTTTTCTTATCGCGTAGGCCCTGTGTTGGCATCATGGCTGCGCCCCCCGAGGAAATGCAGTGGTTCTGCCCCAAGTGTGCCAACAAGAAGAAAGATAAAAAGCACAAGAAGAGGAAGCATCGAGCACACTGACGTCGCCCGTGGTCTGGACCCGCGCCGAGTGCCCGGGCTCCTCCCTGCTCCTGCGGAGCGGGGCTGTGGGGTTCCGCCGTCACGTCTGCCCCCGGTTCCCGAGGATAGGGATCCCGGAGGACGGAGGACAGGAACGCGCCACCCTTGCCCTTCCGAACCCCACCGGCCGGCCGCGGCTCCGTGGTCGTGAGACTGAAGAAGAACTCGACTGGAGGCGAGGCCCGCAGGCCGCCCCCGCTCTCGCCCATCGCCAGTGGCAGCAAGTGTTATTATGAAAGGGCCGCGCATCTTCCCTTTGGATTTTTCTTACTCTCTCCAGGGCCTTTTCATTAAGGTGTTAGATGAGAAGATAATGTGTAAACTGCCTTGACTGTGATTTAAGGATGATACCATTAGTCTGTATACAGTTTTCAACCCCTTCCCTCTATAGTAAGATAATCATAATAACATAAAAGAAAACTCCAGTTGGAGTATTGGTAAATATTTTTGTGATAAGAATATATGAAGCTTCCCTCCCCCCTCCCCCCGTTTTTAGTACTAACATGTAAAATGTTCAGGCTTTTGTGAAATACCTTATATTTTTTAAGAAAAAGGTTTCTATCATGTCCTGTTTGCTTTGTGCAGATTATTTTCGTTTACTCTAACGTATTTTATATCTTCGTTGCATTCTCATTTTGCCCTTTCTTTAAACTGCTGGAGTCCCTTCTCACTGCTTGTACATTTCATCAACTTGTATAAAAACTCTTCATACTAGAAGATTTCCCCTAATGTAAATAATAAATATTTATGGAGTAGTTATTTTTAAAATTTTTATCGTGTTTAATTCTGGCTTTCTCTGAAATCCACTGCGATTTCAGCAGCCATGTCTATAATTACGCTGTATATAAGCAAAGAAGGCTAGAGAAAAAGAGCCATAGTTCAAAGTAATTTACCTTGAGCTAAACCTGTGCAGTGCCCAAAAACATTGTGGGGGAAAAGGCCCTAGCAGTTGGAAGGAAAACAAGGCAATTTAAATCTATAGTTTATGATTTGAAATTGTTTTGTTCGTTATCTTGTTTTTGTAAATTTCTTTGACATTTATTAAAAGGACATGTAGGTTCCACAAAAGTAAAAAAAAACAAACAAAAAACATATACCGTAGCATTTTGTGTTTATATTGTTTTATTTCTACAAATCTGTTCGTTGATATTGTGCTTTAAGGCTGAAATGAAGTATATTATGAATTTTTTTTAAGAAAACTCATCAAATTTCAGGGTATCACAAAATTTTATTATATTACTATACTGCCCACTATTTATTATATGTTATAGATGTCTGAGAGGTAAACCAAATATTTTATTTTTAATGTAAGAACATCAAATTTAACTTTATTAGCATATTTTAGCAACTTTGGAATAAATATGGACTTTTACTTGATTTTGAAATAATCCCAGTTTGGGCCCGTGCGATGGATCTCTTGAATGCTAGAATATGGGCTTTGAACCTAATACAAATATATTAATAGAAAATGTGATTTTTTTAATGCCAAGTAAATTGATATTAGTGTATGAGTTAGTCATATTTTACAACATGTTATGTGATTAGAGAAATGGGGTTTTCTGCCATGAATGTTAAATTGCAAATCAGTGGAAATGGAGTAGACCTTTCGAGGACAGGATACCATTGCCCTCCTTGTTCCAGAGGCCAGACTTTTTCTATCCCTGCAAAAAAAAAAAACAACAAAGCATCTATGTTGAGATATGTGTTTTTTGTTTTATTAATTTGAGATCATTCTAAATACTTTATACGATATTTTCACATGCACAAATATACCCATTAGTGCTTTTTGGAGAGGGATGAGGGGTGGGGGAACTGCAAAATAAAGATTGTTGGCTATTTCATAGTTTGCTTTTCCATTTTCTTTATGTAGGATTTAGTCCCCTGAGGCACGGTCGGTGGATCTGAAGTTGCCACGTTTAAGTGAGCAGGTCACGCTACTGAAAAAGGAATGGAGGTGCCTGTATATAACTTTTCCCCCAGTCCCACTGTCTGAGAGCCTTCAGCCCACACTGCATTTAAGGAATTTCAATCAGTTTGTTGTCCCTTGCTATTTCATGGTTGCTTTCCTAAATCCAGTTCGTGATTTTATAAATGGTCTTTGCAATAATAAAACCAAAGAATCATTTTCAGGGGGCTGGATGGCTCGAGGGATTAGTAATGGAATACAGAGCCCTTCACCTCTAGGTCAGTGAGTCGGATCCAGCCCAGGTCACTAGAGACCAAAAGTCGTCACCATCTTATGACTGTTCAGTGGCCTGTGTGAAATGAACTGGTGGTCTCCGTCTCCACTGGGTAGCTGTCTGTGACACCAACCAAAGGAAGTTCAAGAAACTGCAAAAAAGAAATGTGGATTAGAAAATAAAACATCTATGTCACACAGAAAAGTTAGAAAGTTGGGCACAGCCATTCTCCATAAAGTAACACTGAAAGAAAAAAGCAACTTACAAATACCACAGACATTCCAAAGACAGTAGAGATTAATTTGCTTTCCTTCTTGAAGTCAAACAGAATAGGCAAAGAAAAAGCCTATATTGGGCGAGTGGGGAGAGAAATAAATTGGAGATGACGATTTAATCAGGAGAAAAACTTCAGGGGACCCAAACAATAAGAAAAAATGGGTTTTGACTTTTAAGGGAGAAGGAAATCACAAAAGGCAGCAGGAATTTGAGGAACTAGTGAGAATTAGATGCAAAGGAATGAAAAGTATTTCCCTTTGGAGGGTTAGAAGTTTTCCAGTTGGAAGTAAAATCGTGACCTGTTTGAATTTCTCCCAGCGCTATCATTGGAATAGCATCACTACTTGATTAAGAGACATAGTCAGGAAAAAAATTGTCCCAGCTACTGATCTTACTAGAGGAGATGGTATTTAAGAAACTGAGAGACCCTCACTCATGGGAAACTGAGAAGCTCTTCTGGCGAGATAATCCGCCTTCGGAGCCGGGTGTGGCTGGCAGAACGTGCTTTCTATGGCTGACAAGGTGTTTCTTTTCCAAAGGTGTCTACAGCTAATATCAGTGGGGATCCTCTTACTGGTTTGTGGTTCCAAATATCCCGAAGAAAATCAGAGGGTATCAGAGTATTCTGACTTTGTCGGGCTTTTTTCAGAGATAAAACATAATGCATTAGTTACTGTATCACCTAAACCGCCTTTGTTCCCCTTTCAATGGGACGATTAAACAAAGACCTGCTAACGAATGAAAGTATAAAATGAACGCTGAGATACGGAAACCGTGCCACCGCGCATGCCGGCGAATGAAGGTCACTGAAGGCGTGCTGGCTAAGTTTTCAACACAAATAGTTCCACGGCCAATCTCTTTAGATCATAGCAGTTTTCTTTAGAGGTGTAAGTCTAAAGGTAGATGAGTTACCTCGACTGAGGAACGAAACAGAGACTGTCCTGAATAACGTCTCTTTCCACAATGGTGTCAGTCATTCTGTTAGGAAACTATTTCTTTGAGCATCTCGCATGAGCTGTGGCCTAAAAAGTATAAAGTAGCTATTAGTCCATGTGTGCAGGCCAGTCGGTGACATCGAAAGGCGGTATTGAGACAGACAGCGGAACAGTTTATTCTTTTCACTTAAATATACCATTGAGTCTACATGTGAGTTTTTAAAACAACTACTAGTTTATTGTTTTCATCCTGGATGACTCTGTGTTTAATTTAATTTGTAGAACAGTGTTAAACATTTTCATTCATTCATTCATTCATTCATTCCTTATTTGCTAGGCACATTTTATGCAAATACCAACAAGCAACACCTATCAGAACCAAGATCATTTCCAGTAATCTGGTTTCTGAGGTGCGCTAGTCCCTGTTCTCACCCCATGGTTTTGCAATTGTTCAGCAGTAGACTGTGTATTGTTATAAAATGTATCCAATTCTAAGAATATTCCATACTTTTTTCCCATTTTTCCATATATAGTCTTTCCACCTTAGATTGCAGCTGGTTTTTAATGTTAATATAGCCTTATGCTTTTAATGGTTTATATTTACAACAAAATAATTAAAAACTTAGCAAATATTTGCATTAACTATCCTAGGAACTAGCAGGGTAGACATACAAAAAAAAAGATAAAGATAGATACTGCACAAGATTTAAATGTGTTAGGCTTTCAGAACAGAAGCATATTTTAGGTACTTAGCCCTAAGCAATAATTTCCTACTATATCCCTGAAATCTAGTCAGTATTTTGTTAACCTTTTGAAGTTTTGTGGGGTTTTTGGTTTGGTCTTGCTTTTGATTAATGAAATGTTCATAATGGGACTACCTTAAACAAAAAAAAAAAACTCCATAAACCTGAAGAATGTCATTGTGATTATCCTTAATGAGTTAACTATTGCCAAGTTAAGTGGTTGAAGAAAATGTTTTGCTGGTTCTAGTTAACTCATTTAGAGCATCAGAGGAAGTTCAAATCATCCAAAAATATTATCGGGTTATATTCTGATTATTAATTATTATTATTATTTTTTTTTTTTTGGAAACAGGGTCTCACTCTGTCACCCAGGCTGGATTGCACTGGCACAGTCATAGCTCACAGCAGCCTCCAACTCCTGGGCTCAAGCGATCCTCCTGCCTCAGCCTCCGGAGTAGCCGGGACTACAGGTATGCGCCACCATGCCCAGCCTATTTATTATTGTCATTTGGGATGCTGATTATACTTTTTTCTGCTAGCTTTTAGAAAGTGAATTCTTTATAACAGGATTTCTAGATAACCAATTCTTCATCTTTCCTTCATTCTATTAATTTTGAACATGGTTATTTACAACATTCACAGAAACAGATATTAGGCCCAGAATGTCCTGCACTTAGCATATCCATACATTTCTCGAAAAAATGTTCCATAATCATGGCTCTGGGTAAGGCACATCCTGCAGTGTGGGGACACAAAGACAGAAGAGACAGCATGCCCACAGTGCCCAGGCAGCTGTAATAGGTAACATCCCCAAAGGGTACACACCTCCAAAGTGGATGCAAGCCAGAAGTTCACAGCAAAATTATTGGTTTCGACTTCAGTTTCACCAATTTTCAGCTGTGGGTCAATAAGCCTAAGGAGACCCTAAAACAACACACACAGAAGAATACATGTTTCCTTGTGCGTACAGTTTAAAAAACAAAACCACACTGTTTTGTTCAGGGCGGCGTGCAAAAGTGGGCGATAAGGAAATGGTCCTAATGAAAGTGGGGAGGTGGCTTCCTCTGGGGGAGGAGGGGAGCTGTGGTGGGAAGAATAAGCAAGCCCAGGCCTGTTTCCAGGGCGCAGGCAGTGTCTTTGAACTGGGCAGGGGTCATGCAGGAATCTCTTTAATATTAATAACTAGCTGTTTGAACTGTGTATGTAAGTTTTAGTCATTTTCCACTTGTTATTTTCTACAGTTAAAAAGAAACTTAGAGGCCAACAGTGACAGCTCACACCTGTAATCCTAGCACTTTGGGAGGCTGAAGTGGGAGGATTGCTTAAGGCCAGAAGTTCAAGACCAGCCTGGGCAGCACAGCAAGACCCCATCACTACAAAAACATTTAAAAAAATTAGTTGGGCATGGTGGCACATGCCTGTAGTCCCAGCTACTCATGAGGCTGAAACAGGAGGATCCCTTGAGCCCAGGAGTTTTAGGTTGCAGTAAGCTGTGATGATGCCACTGCACTCCAGCCTGGGTGATAGAGCAAGACCCTGTCTCAAAAAACAAAACAAAACAAAACTTAGGCCTGGCACTTTGGGAGGCCAAGGTGGGAGCATTACTTGAGCCCAGGAGTTGGAAGCTGCAATGAGCTATGATCATGCCACTGCACTCCAGCCTGGGTAAACAGAAAGAGACCCTGTCTCTAAAAAAAAAAAAAGAAAAATTTAATAAAAATAATTTTTTAAAATCTTAATTGCAAAAGGAAGTTTACAAAATTACAATCTGCCCAGGAGGAATTATTGGATCTGAAACTATATAAAAACAAAGAATAGACCTATTAAGAGGAGATAAATCTATGGAAATATATGCATTCCTGATGCAATATATGTAAATTAGATTGTAAATCCAGTCATGCTAAAAAAAAAAAAAAGGTATGAGGGAAAACCGTTTTTTAACTTTGAAGGCCAGCTGCAGCCAGAACTTCCCAGTGAGGTTGCTGAAGAATACAACCTCAAACAGCTCAGTGACAGCGTCCCAAAAGCCATTCTCCACAAAGTGAAATAGGCCCAGGAGGTGAGGTTGGCTTGTTGTGTAATCCTGTTTGGTTTTCAGGGAGGCAGCCCAGAGCTGGAAAACTGAATTCCTAAATCTTTAGGCGAGCCACACCTCATTCAGTGGGACACCAGCAGGTCACCTGAAAGAAATGTTTTTGGCTTACCATATTTCCAGTAATTTTTAGAAATTGTTTACTTGGCCAGACCTATGCCCCTCTTAAGGTGCTTACAATATTTTTTGACGAGTTTCATGCATTAAATTGGCACTTCTGCTTTATATATCTTCCTTTCAAGGTGTGTTTAGATACTTAACTGCATTTTAAGGAATCTGGGTCGCCTGGCAACAGCCCAGAGTACAGCTTTTTGAATCAGAACCTGGATTTGAATCCAGCTCTGTGGCTCAAATGCTGAGTGAACTTAAATAAATCATTGAATTTCTCTAAATCTCAGTTTCCTTCCCTGTAAAAGGAGAATAAGAGCATGTGCTTTGGACAGTTGTAGAATGAGATGAAATCACATATAAAGCATTTGACACTTGGTGAAAGCTCAATAAATGGTAGCTACAGTATCTACTGTGGCTTCTCTTCAGTGCTTTCGTGAATTCTGGGTTCTCTGTGAGCCTCCAATTTTGGGTTTCAAATCCCATCCAAACAAGTGACTATATATTTTTTTTCTGAGACAGAGTCTTGCTTTGTCACCCCACGTAGAGTGCCGTGGCGTCATCGTAGCTCACTGCAACCTCAAACTCCTGGGCTCAAGCGATCCTCCTGCCTCAGCCTCCCGAGTAGCTGGGACTACAGGCATGCGCCAAGACACCTGGCTAATTTTTCTGTTTTTAGTAGAGATGGGGTCTTGCACTTGCTCTGGCTGGTCTTGAACTCCGGAGGTTGAGCGATCCTCCCACCTCTGCCTCCCAGATTGCTAGGATTACAGGCGTGAGCCCCTGCACCTGCCTGAAACAAGCAATCTTGATGTTACAGTCGATGCTTGAAAAGTTGAACAAGACGTTAGGCAGTTTCCATTATTGAATGATTTGATTATTTGACATAGAAGATGGCCAAGAGAGAGGCTTCCTCCTCCCAATGTACATTTCCCCGGGTGGGCAGTCCAGCTCAATTTGACA
>RJWJ010022891.1:0-26349 GCA_004363605.1 Indri indri | reverse complement strand
GAAGCCATGTACAGCTGTAAGACTTAGATTTATTTAGCTAAAGAAATAAAAGATTTATGGGCAGAAGATGGATGCACAGAACAGGGGCAGAAATAGAAGATGGTTAGTGGTCTCCTCATTTGCCCTTGGATTTCCCCTGAGGGTGGGAGGATGCTCAGGTAATGGTGAGATGACATGCAGAGTTACACCTAATTCTTACAAGGTCAGGGTGCTTTCGTATCAGTCTACATTATCTTTCTGGAAGAATGTCTACTAATAAAAATTGTGTTTCCATGTAAGATGACGTTTACAAGCTTCAGATTCTTCTGCTTGTTTAACCAAACTCAATATTAGCAATTATGCTTCCTCACTGTGGTTGAGAAGTACAATCACTGCCCAAGTGTTCAGAGCAATGCCAGTCACTCTGGTTTCCACGTGTCTCAGAAAACTCATCCTCTAACTCTTCAGCTGTAACTTTCACTCCTCATTGATTGCCATTCAATAACATAAGACCATAGTTTTCAAAGTTCAGAGTGCTTCAGGATCACCCTCCCAGGAGGCCCTGGGAAAAAAGCAGATGCCGACCCCCTTTCCCAAGTGATGCCTGTGCCACCGGTCCAGGGATCATACTTAGAGAACACTGGGTGTAAGAAACATTGTCTCTTCTTATACTATGTATATTTAAATTTTGCCATCGCAATTTCGGAAGAATCTATTCAGACTTTGTTAAAGGAAACTAATATGTGAATGCTTTAATTTTATTTATTGTACTACACTTGATCTTAGCCAAAAGGCCGAGAAGTGATAAATTCTATTTATTGTAAATACAATTCACATTTTAAGGGACTTACACACACTAATCACTTCAAAAACACTGATCGATAAGGCTTACCAAAAGTAAAATGACAATAGATTATATATATAATCTTTGCTATATTTTTAATATAATGCCTTTTTATGCAATAGTGACATAGCACAGTGACTTTTTTTCTCAGTATCTTTTAAACACTGGACGTTGAAAGAGGTTATCAAGTATTTTGTTTGTCTCTAACATTTTACGTATTTATTCCTTCTAATTTACATATGATTAAATGAATGCTTCAGTCATGGTTACTACCATTGTAAAATAAAACTCTTGAATAATATTTCTCAGAAATTGACAGCCTAAGAAATTAGTTAGAAAATAACTGAAGCTTTAAGGCAATTTGAGACATAGAATGCAAAGAATTACAATTATCTTAAAATCCTTTTCTCTGTTTGATCAGTAAATAGAAATCTAAATAATAGCTAGTAATAATGCTGATTGTGGGGACTTCATTGACTACTATATGCTCAAAATTCCTTATCTCTGTAAGTTATTTTTAAAAATATATTTATGGATTTCCACATTTATATATAAATCAATATACATAATTTTAAATTGTTTTTTATTGTGGTAAATACACATAAAATTTACCATCTTAACCACTTTTATTTGTACATGTTGGTGGTATTAAATACATTTATTGCTGTGTAACCATAACTACCATCCATCTCCAAAACTCTTCATGTTGCAAAATTGAATCTTTGAATCTATTAAACAATAGCTCCCTATTCTCCCCTTCCTCCAGCCCCTGGCAACCAGCATTCTACCTTTTGTCTCTATGATTTTGACAACTATAAATACCTCATATAAATAGAATCACACAGTATTCATCTTTTCTGTCACTGGCTTATTTCACTTAGCTTGATATCCTCAAGGTTCATCCATGCTGTAGGATGTCAGAATTACCTTCCTTTTTAAGACTGAATAATATTATTTTATATTTATGATCACACTTTGCTTATCTGTTCATCTGCTGATGGACACGGGGAGCTTCTACATTTTAGCTATTGTAAATAATGCTGCTATGAACATAGGTGTATAAATGTCTCTTATATTGCCATCTGATCTTTGACAAAGCAGACAAAAACATACACTGGGGAAAAGAATCCCTATTCAATAAATGGTGCTGGGAAAATTGGATAGCCACATGTAGAAGACTGAAACAGGATCTACACCTCTCACCTCTCACAAAAATCGACTCATGGCTGGATAACAGACTTAAACCTAAGACACAAAACTATAAGAATTCTACAAGAAAATGTTGGAAAAACTCATATAGACATCGGCCTAGGCAAAGAATTTATGAAGAAGACCCCAAAGCAATCACAGCAACAAAAAAATAAATAAATGGGACTTGATCAAATTAAAAAGCTTCTGCACAGCCAAGGAAACAATCATTAGAGCAAATAGACGACTTATAGAACGAGAGAAAATATTTGCATGCTATACATCCAATAAAGGGCTGACAACTAAACTCTATAAAGAACTCAAATAAATCAGCAAGAAAAAAAAAACCCAAACAACCCGATTAAAATGTGGTCAAAAGACATGAACAGAAACTTTTCGAAAGAAGTTAGACTAATGGCGAATAAACATGGAAAAATGCTCAGTATTTCAAATCATCAGGAAAATGCAAATAAAAACCACTATGAGATATCACTTAACTCCAGTGAGAATGGCTTTTATCAAAAAGTCCCCAAACAACAAATGTAGGCACGGATGGGGAGAGATAGGAACACTCATACACTGCTGGTAGGACTGCAAACTAGTACAACTTCTATGGAAAGGAATTGTGTAACGCTTACCATATGTGGTTATTATACAGATTTTTTTTTTGCTAATTGTAAAAGAATTATGAGGTATTTTATTCCACTCTTCTCTGTGGGAACTCTAGTGTCTTTCTATTCAAAGATGTACAAGTGGAAGAATAAAGAGACAGAGTACCTTGAGATGATCTTACATTACCCCTTGCTGAGTAACACGATATTTGAACAAGTTTTTCTCTCTCACTATTTTTGAGAAAATTAGCTTCTGCTTGTATTGGTGACAGGAAAAGAAGTTGTCACAATGTGAGAGCAAATAATTCTGTGTAAGGCTCTCAAAAGAGACAGTGCTCCTAATGAGCAACATAAAGGTCCCTTGAAAATTTGATTTTGGGGGGAGACAAAAATAATTGTGGTATATGGGATTTACAATATTAATTTGATTATTTAAATCATCCAAAGAGCCTTAATGTTGGCTTTATAGTACTAAATTACATCTACTATAAGTCATATTCTACATTAGAGAAAAATAACTAGTTTACATGATGAAAATGATTTCAAGGTTAGTAAAATAAAAATAGACATATACAATTTTATCTTTGGCATTTCATAGACTTACACAACTTAAAGAAACATTTAAGATGATCGAATTCAAACTTCTCATTTTTTAAATGAGAATCAGAAAAGCTTGTCTTTTCTGAACAGATGCTTACAGGTGGAAGCCTCATCTTTAATAACTGTTAAACGTAGGTAAAAATGTTGGTAAATGGCTTTTGTAGCTGTAAAATATGCTCTAGTTTGTATGTTTTTCAGTTGCATGCAATTCTTCATTTTAAGAATTGGCATCTAGTTCTTATTTTTAACCCTCATGTTACCTGCTGTATGCAAATTTCCCTCTTCCATATCCCTGCAACTCTAAAGTCCTTAGACGAAAAAGTCCTATATGGCATCCCAACACCCTAACAGAAATTGCTTCATTTCTCTGGGCTGTCAAAACTTTATGCTTTTTTTTTTTTTTTTCTAATTTAGTTGTCCAGTGTGCTCTCCACAGCACTACCAGAGGGATCTTCCTGAACAATACGTTAGATCCCAAGTTTAAGAACCAAGTTATACAAGTGAATAGAATAGAAAGTCATTCACTTCGTCTGACAAAATAGGTAACAAAAAATGACGCATGAACTTAAACTGCTTAAAAATGTTTTCTGGTGCCCAATAGCCTACAAAAAAATCTTGTAAATCTCTGTATAGCATCAAATTTCCAACATTTGGTTCCATCCTGGTCTTCTGATTTTTCTTGTGCGGAAACCCTGTTCCCTCACACAGCATATGTGGCCATGCTTCAGTACCTTTAACGTGGTATTTCCTCATTCCTCTGCCCACAATTCTCCCTCCGGACTATGTAATGGGCTCTTATTAATGCTTCCAGGCCCAGATGAAGTGTGGCTTTCTTACTGAGCGTTACCTTCCTTATTCAGGTATAGTCGCTGTTTTGTTTCTCATAACTTTTTGAGAACATGTAAAGCTTCTTGTTACCGTTTTAGTCAAAGTCAAAGTCCTTGTAATGGCTGGTGGAGTCCTACATTATTCTTCACAACCTTCCTGACTCCTCCAGATGCACCCTTGTCATTATGTTCTTGTCTTAAAGTTTCCAGTGGCTACTCCTTCTGTCTTCAAAGACCTTCCTGTAGACATCATAGTTACTGTTTTCACATCCTTCTAGTCGTTGCTCAAATTCTGCCTTCTCAATGAGGCCTATCTTGGCAAGCGTAGTTAAAATTGCAATCTGCTTCATGCTATCTATTTTTTCATAACATTTATCATTTTATAGAAGACTATGTGATTTATTTATTTGATTTATTTTTAATAGCATATCCATTCATTAAAATGTAAGTTCCATGAGGGCAAAGATTTTGTCTGTTTTTTTTTCTGGTGATATGCACCAAATATATAGAACAGTGCCTGTTTATTAAATATTTATTGACTAAATGAAGGAATAAATCTTGAGCAGGATACTTTGCCTCTAACTTCTACTTGCTTGTATTTAAAACAGAGGTCATAGGACACTTCCCAAGTGAGAAGATTATTGTGATTAATAATAAATTAGATGATGCATGTAAAGCAGTTAGCACAGTGTCTGATTCATCATACTCAATTAATAATGTTAACTCTCATTATTAATGGTTTTATTATTTCCAAGTTTTTAAGGTTCAAAACCTGAGATCTTAACCCTTAAACCTACAGAAATGAAAAAGGAAAGTGAGAAAAACCTAGAAAAAGTGTTTGTAGGTGAAATTCATTATATAATTATATGTTGTTTAACTTCAGAAAAATGAATGACATTTTATAATATACAAATAATCTCTAAAATATTAAAATATTAACAAAAGTATTTTCTAAAAATCCTAATCACTCTTTTTGATGGCAATATAAAGAATGGAATTTATTTTTTTTTAATTTATGAGAACTATTAGTCTAGCACCATGTTGGTGTTAAATAAAGACACAATAAATAAAGCATCATTAAAACTTAGGCCACATGTGATGAACACCATGAATACCATGACTTGATACCTATGCATTATATACACGTAACAAAATTCCTTATGTACCTCATAAATTTGCATATATGAAAATATATGAATAAAAAGAAAACAAAATTTCGGCCATATGTATTTTTTAATTTGTAAAATTTGTGATGTGTACAATAGTGATAGACATAGTTTTTTAAAAAGAAGATATACGGTATTGATGGAATTAAAAAGAAACTCAGCACTTCCTTGTCCTAAACTTCTGCATGCCCAGCTCTGCTCACTGAGGCTGTAATTATCCCTTCTCAGAGTTGCTCTGTTGCTTACTTTCACATAACTAACATATATGCTTATACTGCTATTTTTGATTCATCAACTATAGATATTTTTCCATTGTCTTTGGCTTATGATAGATGAGTTATTAACTTATTTGTCCACACTCAACACACCTCCCCACTTCTTTCAATTCTTGATAATTTTAACACTCTAATAATTTTCAGTTGATTTTTCTTATTAATGTTTTAGAAAAACCTACTGAAATTTCCAATTTTTCCATCAGCTATGAACATTACCTTTCCAATTGCCATTTTGTGAGATGAGCATGTTAGTGCCTCTATTCTTATCTTAGCTTTTACTTTAAGACTGATAATATTTATATTCTATCGTGTTAAGAATAGTTAATTGTGTTTCACTTTCTCCATAGTTTGATTCTAAAAGTTGAAAATTGATAAACATTGGTTTGTTGTTATGATTATGTAACTGTTGCTCAATCCAGAATCAAGTGTTGTACATAGTTCCAGATTCTCTTCTGGTTCCTGATGTCACAGCATCTGTGCCATTCAACAGTGAATAGTCCTACTATCAATGGCAAGTGCTTTTTTACTTTTTGTATACCACTAACTCCTAAAATCATGCTGGCTTTGTGTTTAAATGTTTTTAGACTATAACTATATTTTGCAACAGTATAACCAACAAACTAACACTTTCTGATTACATCTGTTTTTGTTTCTTGATAGAACTATAGGTCCTAATATCTTTCAGATGGCTGGAGAGTCATTTTCTAAAAGCTTATTTACTATATAGTTTTAATTTACCAGTTTTTAATTTGTCCCTATAATAACATTTTAAAAAAACTGATAACTCCTTCTGCCCCAGCACCCTAATGTTGATTTAGGAGAATAAGAGGTGAAGAGAAATTGAGAATTAACACTGTAAGAAAATATATTCAGAATTCTTGATTGTTACTCTCATTTCCTGGAATCAATATGCAAATAATTTCCTTGAGAGGAAATTTCTATATAAGTAAATGTGAGCAATTTTGCATTAATGAACATTTCTTGTGAATTAAAAATTGATTAATAATTTGTCGGGATATAGAATTCTAGATTTTATCCCATTTCCCCTTTGTGCTTTGGGACTTTGCTCCATGGCCTCCTCAACATCGCCTCTCACTAATGAAAAGTTATAATGCTATTCTGATACCTGTTTCTTCTAAGCTCACTTTTATGTTGTTTTGTTGTTGCTGAAAGGGTTTAGAAAATTCTGTTTGCATTTAATGGGTAACATTAATTTGTCTGTCTGTGAATTAGGAAACAAAAAAGCCATATTGCTTAGTACTCGACATTCAGTGAGTTTGCTGCTCTCTCATAGAATTGTTTCCCTTCTGTGTGGATATTTTTATGACAAAAGTGGTATTTTAGTTTTTCAAAAGCACTTTCTTATGCTTTGGTCTCCTTTCTTAGGAAGTCAAAACTTCTTGAATTTCTTCAACTTCTTGAAATCTAAGATACTTAATAACGTGCGCACCACACACATACCCTGATGATGATATTCTTTGCCTTTGAAGTTAGACTTTCTCTTTGTTTATTTTGATCTTTTTGAATTGTCAGACTTTTAACCCTAATTTTTAAGAATAAAGGAATAAGTCTAATCAGAAGCTTTATGTTAATAGGCAGGACTTGGCAACTGATAGCTTTTTCTTTAGCGTCAGGTGTTATGGAATTATAATGAAGAGGGTTCTGTTATATTAATAAGATGCAGATACACACACTAGCTGTTTTATTTGTATCCTGAGCATGTATTTACTTTTTAAAGGAATATTTTGTATCAGGATAAGGGGATTGATTTCCATTCTCCTAGTGCAGTGTTTGTACTTGTGTGGGTACGTGGGTATGAACACACATGTGTGAGAGAGAACTAAATTAATTCTAACTTTTGGGTCCACATTTTATTCCTGCCTTCCTTTATAGATTCCTAATAATATTCTAAATTAAAGATGTCAGTTCTCACCTCTTGATCTATAGATCTCTAGAAGAAAGAGAAATTTATTTATGTGTGTGTATGTGTGTAAAGATATACAGAGAAGAGAGTATCTGTGTGTTATTAATGCCTCCTTACAACAATACCGTTAGTCTTTTTTTCTGAGACTAGTAAAATGAACTGTGAATATTTTATAAGAAATTAAACACAGTGGTTTCTCATTAGATGGTACAAAGAAGCTACAGTAGCATGAGGACGATTTTTGAAAATTTATTTTCCGAACAGCTCACATAGTTGTATTTGATGCAAAGAAGAAATTATCTGTCATTTTTTCTCTTACAATTGTGTTGAGTTTCCAAGATTATCTAATTAAACAAAGATCATGGAAACAGCAACACCTCAATCCATTATTTATGCAAACATTTATAGAGCAGAAAATTGTAAATTAACATTATATCAAGTTTTACAAATATTGTCTAACTCATGTTTACAGATTAGCATTAGATTTTGCAAGAATACTGTTAGCACATATAATTAAAGATCAGAAGATTTACTACTTGGCATAGAAAGTAAAACGTGAGCAGACAAGAGTAAGTTATTATTTATAATTATCTTTATCTTTTTTTTAAATTTTTCATTAGAAGAAAAGTTTAGGTAAGTGAAATTCAAGTTTTAAGACATTTAAATAACTTTTAAAAACTTTTGGTAAGAAGTTGCTTGAGCCTGGCTATTCTGAATTAGTCATATTTCTTTTCGAAATATACATATCAGACTACAAAATATTTTTGTTTCCATATTCCTTGGAAGTGTAGGTGGAATCTTCTTGGAAAATACTTAGAGAGCTATTCTTGAAAATTGTAATTATAGCTCAGATATATGTTTTGACAGCTGAAATATTATTTTATTGTTAATTGGAAGTAGTATAATGGAGAAATAGTCCATAGTGTCTTAAATACAAGTGAAGCTTCTTACAATCATATAATCATAGTATCTTAAATATATTTAGTAGTTAAAAAAACTTGAAAATATATCTAATAAATCTTTTTATAATTGCACTAATTTGGGAGGTGAGGTTGATAAATATTAAGGGAGACTAATTTCTCCTTCCCACGTCTTAATTTAATTGAAAATTTGAAGCAATGAGCAAAATGAAGAGATAACCAACAGAATGCAAGAAAACATTTGCACACTATGTACCCAACAAAAGATTAATAACCAGAATATATAAGGAGTTTAAACAACTCAATATCAAAATGCACAAATAATCTGATTTTAAAATAGGCAAAGGATGTGAATAGGGATTTCTCAAAAGAGGACATACAAATGGTCAACAGGTATATGAAAAAATGTTCAATATCACTAACCATTAGAGAAATGCAAATCAAAACTGCAATGAGATATCATCTCACCCTACTTAAAATGAATTTCATTCAAAAGTCAGTAACAGATGCTGGTGAGGATCTGGAGAAAGGGAAACTCCCATACAGTGTTGATGAGAATGTAAATTAGTACAGCCACGATGGAGAACAGTGTAGAAGTTCCTCAGAAAACTAAAAATAGATCTACCATGTGATCCAGCAATCACACTGCTGGCTGTATATCCCAAAGAAAGGAAATAAGTACATGGAAGAGACATCTGTGCTCCCGTATTTATTATAGCACTATTCATAATAACCAAGACAGGGAATCCACCTGAGTGTCCATCAATAAATGAATGGATTAAAAAAATGTGGTATATATACACAGTGGAATATTATTCAGCCATAAAAAGAATAAAATCTTGTTATTTGCAACAACATCATGAACTGGAGTACATTACATTAAGTGAAATGAGACAGCCATAGAAAGACAAATATTACATATTCTCACATATATGGCAGTTAAAATAATTGAACTCATGGAAATGAAGAGTGGAATGATGGCTGTCAGGGGCTGGGAATGGTAGTGTGGCTGGAGGGGATGAGGAAGGGTTGGTTAGGGAATACAAAACTGCATTTAGATAGAAGGAATACGATCTAGTGTCTGATAACATGAGAGATCAACTATAGCTAACAATAACTTTATTTTATATTATATTTCAGAATAAAAGAGTAGAATTAAAATGTACTTAACACAAAGAAATGATAAATGCTTTAGGTGATGAATATCCCAATTGCCCTGATTTGGCCATTACACATTGTATGCATGTATCAAAATATCACACATACCCTATAAATATGTACAACTGCTACGTATCCATGAAAATAAAAATTAAAAAAATTTAAAAATAAAGAAAATATTTGAAGCAATGACCAAAAAAATCCAAAACTCAAAAAACCTGGATTCATTGAAAAATATTGTTAAAATAAATTAATATTCTTTATTTTCTACTTATAATCTGATTTTTACAAAATACGTAATCTGATATTACCTATGCTGGTTTCTTATTTCTTTTCTAGTGATATTTTTATCTTCTTTTTCAATGATCCAAATCACGGAGAGATCCCTCCACCATCCTAGAGAAGCCTTCTAAAAATTTATTCAGAGGCACCTTATTACCATTGAGACTGAGGTGATCTGGTTCTAATAATCTTCCATGAACTTAGATGGAAAAATCCTTAACAAAATGTTAGCAAATAAAATAAACCAAATGCAAAAAGAATGACAGACCATGAATGAGTGAGACTTTCTTCAGGTATGAAAGTATGATTCAATACTTGACAAGTAATCAGTGTAATCCACTATATAAACACACTAAAATGGAAAAATCATATGATGATATCAATCGATGCAGAAAAAGCATTAGATAAAATTCAACACACATTCATGATTTAAAAAAAAATCAAAATCAAACGAAACAGAAAGAAAATCTCTTAAGTACTCTATGAATAGAGGAGAATTTCCTGATCCCATAGAGTATTTACAGCTAATATCATACTTAACAATGAAAGACCAAATGCTTCCCCTCTGAGACTGGAAACAAGGCAAGGGTGACTGTTCTCAGCACTCTTATTCAACATTAATAGTGGAATTTCTAGTCCCTTCAATAAGAAAAGAATAAAAGATAAAAGTATTTTTGTTTAGTGAACTAATCTAGGTGCTGTAAGACAAATACCACATGAACTTACTTGGAAAGACATACTGTGTTCATATTACAGTAATCAAGACTGTGTGGTATTATTACAAGGAGAGACACATAAGTTATTGGAACCAAATAGAGAACACAAAAACAGATCCACACAAATATGCCTAATTAATCTTTGACAAACAAAAGCAATTCAATGGAGGAGTAGTATCTTTCCAAAGAATGGTGCTGGATTAGAGCCATTGGACATCCATAGACAAAACAGATGTGAGCCCTCTGGAATTCATTTTCCTATGAGTCATATGAGGTGTGAGGTAAGGATCTGTTTGCTTCCAAGGACTGTGGTAACAAATTACCACAAACCGAGTGTTCTCTCATCCCCAGTCTAAAGGCGAGGAGTCCAGAATCAAGGTGTTGGCATGGGTGATTCCTACTGAGATTCCAAGGCAGAATCTGTTCAGTGCTTCTCTCCTAGCTTGTGATGTTTACCAGCAGCTCTTATAGTTACTTGACAGCTGCCATCACTGCAATTTCTGCCTCAATAGTCACATAACATGTCCCCTATGTTTGTGTGTCTTCATGTCAAAACTTCCTTCTTGTAAGAACACCAATCATTGGAGTTGGGCCTACCTTAATCCAGTGCAACCTAAGTTGAACTTAATTACCTGCAAAGGCTATTTCCAAATAAAGTTATATTCACAGATACTGGGGATGAGCTATGTTCCCTGAATTTATAATCTAGCAGAAATAACATCACACTAGTTTACCAACTTTATAAATCTCTTATCACCTGATCCATACTCTCAATTTCCCATTTCTATCAAATGATTATCTTTGACTCCAATTAATTCTATATTATACTACTCTATAGCACATTGATTTTAGCCTTCATCTTAATTTATATTTCTGCTCAAGAGTGATGTCTCACCTGGCTTCTATCTTTTCTAATTTGATAGATCCTTTAAGATCCAGATCATGAAATATCCTTCAGAATTTATAACCGAACTTTACTATATTTTCTCCAAAACTCAGTTGTAATTAGAATTAGTTTTGTGGTTTACCATTTTGTTATTCTCGAAAGTATCTCAGCAAGCTTTGGCTCCATGATTAGAACGTAGGCTCAATGAGGTCATAGGTTAACTATGTTGGTTAGATTTAGGGTTATGTTTTATAAATATTCCTCCAAGGGTAGAATATACAAAGAAAACATTCAGTATTAAGTGATTTATTGGATATGTGACTGTAGCTGTAAGGTAGAGAAGTGAGATAACTGACTTGAGAGCATTATGATCCAATTGTGTCTCAACTGTATGCTCTGAATAGATGCTTATCTTCTCATTAAGAAAGAATAAAGACATTTTGAATTATAATTGCACCATACACAAATTTTAATAGGAAAAATTATAAACAATATAAGAAGACTGTATACAAGTGAAAATGTTTTATTTCTTCTACTGTGATTTCAAAGTTGCAGTTGTTTGCAGAGATACAAAAATAAAAATAGATTTCATATAACAAGACGGAACTAGTAAACAAAAATGAAAGAGATTTTGCTTCTTCTATCTCTACTCCCAGTATCTCCTCCTGGAGTCTTTGTACTGATGTCCCTAGGCTAATAAAGTGCTGCATTTCCTCCTTAGTTTCCTATTCCTTTTTCTTGGGATCTTGAATTACCTTAGTTTCTGGAAACTTTACCCAATGGAGCCCTCAGAAATGCTCTGTAAGATCTTATTTTTAGAATGTTGATTATATAGAATTTAATAAATGGCGGTTTTAGTTTACCATTTTTGATTCTTATGAGTCTGATATTTCCCTTAATGATATTTTAATTTCATTATGTTTGCTATATTTTGACTGTCTTTATTGCTTGTTTTATATCCTATGTTAATTACTTTGTTTCTCTTCTAAACTAATTTTCTCCTTCACTACTCAAGGGAATTTTCTCTCTCATACAGTAAAAGAAAAACCAACAACTTCTCTAAAATACAAACGCTAGCTTCAAGGAAGAATAATTCAATTCAGTATGAAAATAGCTTTTTGGTAATTATTACGTATTTACAAAGCAACATGAAAATCACTGCATATGGTTACAAAAAACAGATAAGGGATAGTTATTGACCTTCCAGAACTAATGATCAAGTCAAATGCCTAAAAATAAGTATACATTTAATTGTATTACAAAGTAAAATGATGGGAATAAGAAAGTCACTAAAACATGATGTTCCACAAGACTGAGAGAAGATAGAACAGGGAAGGGAAAGAAATGATCAAAACAAGAAAAAAGGGTCAAGGTATATACAAAGACTCATTGGATAGTCTATCATTTAAATAAGGATTAAACAAATGAAAATTCTAACAGATAACATAATTGAGTTTTTCAAAATCCTGTTTCTGCCATCAAACAATTTGAGGACTTGACAAAATTCTTCCACCTTTTAAATTTCATCCTTTTACTGCAGCTGAAAGGTGAGTATAAAAAAACCATCTACCTTATAAATCTGTTATAAATTTTAAGTGAGTCATGTAAATAACTTGCAAATTTTATATATTATGTTCCATAATTCTTTGTTTTTTTCATTTTTTTGGCAGAAAAATTAGGATTGTTTTTAATAGGGGAAATGCCAGTGTAAATAAAGGAGTAAATATCCATAAATATTAGCAAAATAAACCCAGCAATGTATTAAGTTTCCAGGTAGGGTTAATCCCAGACATGGATCTGTCCCAGACATGCAAGGACAGATTAGACTGATCAGAGAATCTATTTATCTGATTTTCTGAATGGAAGACCATTGTCCTAAGTGAAGTATCTCAGGAATGGAAAAACAAATATTACATGTTCTCACTCATGCGTGGGAGCTAACAGAGGGAAATATACGGTAATAAAGTGGTGTAATGGACACCAAAAACTAAGAATGGAGGAGAGTGGAAGGGTGAAGGAGAAAAATCTACCTACTGGATACAATATACACTATTCTGATGACCCATACACTGAAAGCCCTGACTTCAGTATGACACAATTCATCCATGGAACAAAAAACACTTCTACTCCCTAAATTTTTTGAAATAAAAAATTAAATTAAATTAAAAGAGGAAAAAATGTGTGATTAGGTACTTAGCTGTGAAAAAAACATTTGCTGAAATTCAATACCCATTTGTCATAAAAACTTTTAGCAAACTAATGATAATAGGACACTTCCTAAAGAAAATAATGAGCAAACCCAAGCCAGCTTAGAATTTAATGGTGAAATGTTGGCAACATTTTCTTTAAAAGCAAAGAATGAAAAAAATGTATTTTCTTATCACCATATCTGGTCAATGTTATACCTGAGGCCTTAATCAATTCAGGAAGACAAAAAATAAAAATAAAAAAAAGGAAACAGTGTAAGAAATGGAGAGAAAGAACAACAATAACAAACTGGCAAGTAAACAGAATAGATAGGATTTTAAATAGGTTTCTTGGTATGTGATTCATCACATTCTTCTACACTGGGTAAAAAGAGTAGGAATATATGATTTTAAAAGGACAAAATTTATAATATGATGTACATAGCAATGTATTTGACACAGAAGATTCAAATCCTTTATGGAGAAATTTTTAAAAATTCTATTAAAGGTATGAAAGATGGCAAAATTAAATATATATTGTATTTATGTATAAAAAGATTCATTGTCACAAAGATTTCAACTCTCTTTAAATTAATGAATAAAGTCAATATAATTCTAATAAAAATCTCTTCTTTAGTGGAAATCAACACCGATCTGTAAATATATATGAATTGCTGAGACCCAATGATAGAGAAGATGGTTTTAAAGAAGAACAAGGAGTGGTTAATGCATCGATGCATGTTAAGACATACCATTAAGCAATGGCAATTGAGACATTAGAATTTGGCTGTGGTGCAGACAAATAATCAACACCACAGAAGAAAGAACCCAGACATGGAAACATGCATCCCTGAACATTTTAAATGTGACAGAGGTGTATTATAGATTAATGGAGAAAGAAGAATATGTTAACAAGTGATGCTAAAAGTGAGTTTCCATGTTAAAAAGTGAATCTTTGCTTCACATAATATACAAAATTCTTGGGTATAAACAATTCTATGTAAAAAAAAAACTTTAAAACTTTAAGTAAAAAATGGGAATTTTCTTCATGATTTCAGGGTACAGTGTATTTATTAAGATCTGAAAACAAAAAGCATATAGAAAAAAGCTTTAACTCCTTACCAGAGCTATTTATCTTTTATCAATTCATTCCCCAAGATGTTTTCTGTGTTTGAGAAATAGCTTAAGTACCATTACGGTGGTTGAGGAGGAGCGGTCAGACCACGTGCTCATCTTTTTACTAACCTTGCAGCTTGCACTGACCTGTATGTGGATATACCTCATGTACCTTGCCACTGGGCATCCAACGAGCATTTGCTACAGACCTGTTCCGTGATCTTGGTGCTGTCGAAGTTCCGGGGTTTGCCATCAAGTGACTCAGCACCACGTTTATTGTTTCTGAATATTGGCTGCTTCCTCTTTCAGTTTCCAGTAAATCTGCTCAAACTGCTGCCATCTGCAAGACCACAAGGCAGGTCCTCTGAAAAATGGACAGTAGAAACTCTAGCGTTTCCTTATCTAAAACTTCATCGTTCTACTTCTTAATGTGTTTCAGCTAAGCCATTCTTTTTGGCTTAGGAACAATCTTCTGTAAAATGCCCAAATGGGTATCTCTATAGAAACATCCATTTCTCACAATTCCCTCCTGCGTTCTTGAGGAGTTTTTTCACTGAATACTCACTCTCTTTTGGTTCAACCTCAAGAACAAGAGCAAAACAATTTATTTAACCTTCTTCTCTTCCCTCTCTTCTCTTCTTTTCCTACCCTCTTCTGGAATCAGAAGAGTTATCTACTTTTCCTTCCTGTTAATTGGGAACTTGTTAACAACTCATTCTAATTCTTTCATTGGTATCTGGATTGCTTTTCCTACTGCTATGAAATCAATCATGTGGCTTCAACTTAATGTAAGAAGAACAGCAAAGGAATTTAATTTATGGAGGAAATGCATTTGTCTAATATTTTGTACATATTTCTTAGATTAATGTTGCTAGGCCTTTGAAGGTGATGTTACATAGACACACATCCAATCCCAAACTCACTGTTCTTTCTTATTTCACAAGAAGAAATAAGAAAAGCCCAGTCTAGTCTGATCCTCACTGTGTCTTATAAACTTGCTGACTCATAAGTCCACAGGATGCCAATGAGTTCTCCCTAGCCTGATCCTGTTGCCTGTGCAGAAGGCGGGTCTCAATGTTCCCTGCTTCCTCATGGGACTACAGATGGGTGAACTTTCAAACAATGGATTGAATGAAACAATAGTCAGGTGATTTCTTTCTGAGTTAGAAGTGGCTCTCTGTCATACAGCATCTGAAGAGAAACACCTCTTGTCATTACAAATAATATAAATATTTTGTTCTATTTCCTATCTACTAATGGCAATTTTTTTTTTCTTATAAGAGAAAATTACTTTACCATCTTCTGGCTTTCAGTACAATCACTCCTTATATTGACTGACAATGAATTGCCCAAATGGCTTCTCAGGTTATGTCTAGTTTTGGTCTCTGTCATCAGAGCATTATATCAGGGTATGGTGGTATGTCACACTGCCACACATCACTCTCTTATTAGCTTTTTGATTTAAAACCCTATCCCTAAATAATAGTTAATACAAAGCATTTGCAATGGGAAGGCACTATTCTTTGTACTTTATCTGTGTTTATTTTATGTAATCCTTGTAAAAATCCTAGGAATGTCCTTATCTTACAGATTGAAAGAATGAGGAACAGAGAGGGTAAATAATTTGTGTAAGGCCATAGGCTAGGAAGAGGTGGAACCAGGATTCTACCCAACCAGCCTGGCTGAGAATCTGTGCTTCACACAGTATATCATACTGACATTCTCAAATTCCTGAACCAGATAAACTATATTGGCTAATCAAATGAAGTTTTTAACTCTGGAAATTGGCATGTAAGACCCTGAAGGATAATGAATTTGCCAAATAAGTTTAATTCTGTGGTGGGCAGGACCATTTGGCGGTCAGCCATTTGAACTTTGGGCAACAAACCTAAGTATTTCCATGCACTATTGGATTTTGTCTTCAAAAATCTATGACAGGGATAGGTACAGACAATTAAATATACTAAAAAAGAAAAGCATTTATTAGTTTTGAAATGTTACAGTAATTGTTGATTGGAGAGAAGATTCTGGAAAGAGATTGAGCAAAATGGTAGGAGCGTATCAACCAATAATTTTATGAGAAGAGAAAGAACAGACAGGGATATAGCAGTAATTAGAGAGGCAATGATATTAGAAAACAATTTTAATGAGAAATAATGTAGCCTTGTTATTGGATTAGGGAAACAAATGCTACTAAGGAGGAATAGAAGGGACAGAGTGGATATAAGTGATTGAGGCAAGTCTACAAAGAGAAAGGCTATTGGTATTCTGAGCTATAGCAAAATATCAGTGTCTACCAATTTAGTAATTCTTTCAAGATAATTAAAAGTAAGAATATTAGGTGGGAGATGATTCAAGGGAAAGGCAATATTAGAGCATTAGTGGAAGGTCAAAATCAGTCAGGACACTGAAGGCAGAGAGCATTGGGGTATTTAGTTTTCTGACTTGTATGATAGGACGTAATTCAAGCGAGAATTAATTTGGAAGTACAGTGTGGGAAGACTGGAAGTCACAAAGGTTCTGAAATCAGAGAGAATTTAGTCTTCTCTTAGGGAAATGAGAAAGGCAGATATGGAAAGTGGCAGAGCTACAAAGATGAATTTCACTTACTATGAAATTTTTACTATTTTCCATCCAATTAGGAGAATTTATTACAATTTTAATGTTCAAGAGACAATTGAAGACAAATATATGTCAGAGTGAAAGTAATGTAACTAATGTGAAAGGGTGTGATTTTTCAGTACTATTCAAAACTATTCAGTAACTGGTGTAATGCAGATCTATTCTCTATCCACATGTAATGTAAGAATTACCATGAGAATTTATCTTCTTGGTCATTCAGTATCATAAATTTAGCTTTCTTGCCTGCACTTACTTTTGTGTAATGATACTTTTTCACCATCATATATCTTAATCTGTCAACCACAATTAGACTCTTTTGTTGAACTCCTAAATAAGTAAATGACTTTGATAAAGTTGGGAAATTCTTTTAAACAGTGTTTTAAGGAAGAAATGTCTTCTCAGGATGAATCAGCTTGTGCTTTCTGTGATTTTTAAAAAATTCATTATAAAAAAATGCAACAGACCTATTCTAATCCATTTTGTGCTGCTATAACAAAATACCTCAGATAGGTAATTTGTAAAGAAAAGAGAATTATTTATTACAATTCTGGAGGCTTGGCGGTCTAAGGTCAAAAGGCCTGTATTTTATAAGGGCATCCTTGCTGCATCATGCCATGAGAGAAGGCAGAGGGACAAGAGCACAACAGAGAGAGACAGACAGACAGACACAGACAAAAAGAGAGAGAGGGGAGGAGGAAAAGATCCCAAACTCATGCTTTTGATTGGGAACTCACTCTTGCTATAACTAACCTACTCCTGTGGTAATGGCATTAATCCATCAGTGAAAGCAAAGCTCTCACGATCCAATCACCACCCAATGACACCACTTCTTGAAATCACAGTGGCCATAAAATTTCAATGTGAGTTTTGTAGGGAACATTAAAATAATAACAGGACCTGAATAGACATTTTTTTAAAAGAAGACATAAACACAACTAACAGGTATATAAAAAGATGTTCAGCATCACTAATCGTGAGGAAAATGCCAATTCAAACTACAATGAGATATTGCTTGACACCTGTTAGGATGGTTATTATCAAAAAACAAGAGATAATAAGTGTTTGCAAGGGTATGAAGAAAAAGGAAACCTTATACATTATAGGTGGGAGTGTAAATTGGTACAGCCATTATGGAAAACAATATGGAGATTTTGCAACAATTAAAAATAGAATTACCGTATGACCCAGCAATCTCTTTTCTGGGTAAATACCCAAAGAAAATTAAGTCAGCACCTTGTAGAGATGCTGTTTACTGTAGCACCGTTCACAATACACAAGATTTGGGAACAGCCTAAGTGTTCATTAGCAGATGAATGGCTAAATAAATTGTGGGGTATACATATAGAATGAAAAATTATTCAGCCTTATAGAAGAAAGAGATCCTGCCATTTTTGTCAACATGGATGAACCTGGAGGACACCATGCTAAATGAAATAAGCCAGATACAGAAAGAAAAATACTGCATGACCTCACTTATATGTGGAATCTAATAAAAGTCAAACATGTAGTATCAGAGAGTAGAACAGTTGTTACCTGGAGTGGAGATGGGGGTGAGGAGGTTGAGGAAATGTAGATCAAGGAGTCCAAAGTTGCAGTTATGTAGGAGGAATAATTCTAGAGATCTAATGTAAAGCACAAGGACTAGAGTTAATAATACTGTCTTGTATACTAGGAATTAGCTTAGATTGTAGGTTATTACTACAATAAAAAAAGTATGCGATGGTGAAAATGTATGTGAGGTGATAGATATATGTTAATTTGTTTGACTATATTAATCATATCACTTTGTATACATATATTAAAGTATCATGGTGTACACCTTAAATATATATATAATAAATAAACAAAAATGCAGGAAAATGTTATTTTTTAATTAACAAATGATATAAAAATTTAAAAGATAAGAAAAGAGGAAGGGGCCGGGCGCGGTGGCTCACGCCTGTAATCCTAGCACTCTGGGAGGCCGAGGTGGGCGGATCGTTCTGAGCTCAGGAGTTCGAGACCAGCCTGAGCAACAGCGAGACCCTGTCTCTACTAAAAAATAGAAAGAAATGATATGGACAACTGAAAATACATATATAGAAAAAATTAGCCGGGCATGGTGTCGCATGCCTGTAGTCCCAGCTACTCGGGAGGCTGAGACAGTAGGATTGCTTGAGCCCAGGAGTTTGAGGTTGCTGTGAGCTAGGCTGACACCACGGCACTCGCCCCAGGCAAGAGAGTGAGACTCTGTCTCAAAAAAAAAAAAAAAAAAGAAAACAGGAAGGGCATGGAACAAATAGTATTACTAACTTAAAATTTTCCAATGCCATGGAAATATTTCCCAGTGATTGGAACAATTATCTTGTGGCTAACACTCTATTTGCTTTTTACAGACTAGCAAGACTGCTTCTGCTTTCCTCTTTTGTTTCCACAAACCCTAAATTCCCCACTACAGTGCTCTTCCTAGCATTTGGGGAACCCACTAGTGTGAATAACTATCTAAATTTTAGAATGGGATGACCTTTGATCACTCTTCTGTTGCGAGTGGTGGCAATGTTGGTGAAGATGTAGAACAACTAGAAATCTTGTGCACTGCTAGAGGAATGTAAATTGGTACAACCGCTCTGTCAAACTAGCAGCATGTAAACTTTCTAACAGAGCAGTTGATCATCTTACATATAAAACCAACAAAATTTTGTTCATATGTTTACCAAAATTTACAGGTACTAGAATTTATAGCAACAATGTTTATAACAGCTCAAAAAGAAATCCGTGTAATTTAGAATATCCTTATTTCTAGAGTATTTAAATGTCTATAATGTAATAGAATTGATTAGTAAAATGTGATATAATCATATAATGGAATTCTATATAGCAAAGCCAATGAAAATTATGCAGTTACAAAAATATGGAAGAGTCTTAAAATAAGACATTGAGTTAAAATGAATATAAAATCTATGCATATTCTGTTTATTATTCCACTTAAACAAAAGAAATGAGAGTAACATAGTATTAGAAATCAGGATAGTATTACTCTTGATGGGGAGGGAGTTTGATAATGTCTGGAATGGACATGAGTATTTCTTCTGGGAGTGATGGTGAAATTATCTTTTCTTAATCTTGATGCTTGCTATATACATGAATATCTGCATTGGAATAATATTTAACATTTTAGAAGGTACTTTGTCTCTCTTGTGATAGTACTCTGATAAACAGAATTGCTACCTTATTATATAAAATTTACCCAAATTTTCATTTATGATAAATACCTTTGGTTCAGTTTGAAATAGTGTTTTTTATTCCAAAATCAAGAAGATGTTCTCAAATATTAACACTTCCTTCTAAAGCATTCCTCTCATACCTTTCACATTGTGCTCTGAAATCCTTCAAAACTGGGTGTGTGAGACGTGCATGCGTGTGTGTGCTCGTGCATGTGTGTGGGCATGTGTGTGTAGTATATGCAGAGGTCAAAGTACTTTTTTTTAAAAATAAGTGTAAGCATTGTCACGAATCAGAGGTGGGTCTACAATCTCTTTCAGAAGATATATGCAGTGAGAACACTTCCTAATTTATTCTGTGAAGCCAGTATTTTTCTAATACCCAAATCAGACTAAGTTATCACAAGGAAAGAAAACCAGGAACAGACCTGGGCCTGAGTTGGACTACCATGTTAGCAAGAGGAAGCCTACCTCTGGTTCATCCCTTTTACTAGGAGGTGGCCCTCTAGAGCAGCCATCCCCAACCTTTTTCTCACCTGGGACCAGTTTCATGGAAGACAATTTTTCCACAGACCAGGGAGGGTAAGGGGATAGTTTCAAGATGATTCAAGTATATTACCTTTATTGTGCACTTTATTCTATTATTACTACATTGTAATATATAATTAAATAATTATACAACTCGTCATAATGCAGAACAAGTGGAAGCTCTAAGCTTGTTTTCCTGTAACTAGATGATCCCATCTGGGGGTGATGGGAGAGTGACACTTGAGGTGTGCTGCTTATGTCCAGTCTATTCCATAATCTTTTTCTAATTGCTGCCACTGCAGAAAACCTTGCTCCGCAAAGATAGAATGTTGGGAATGGAAGCAGACTTTTCAGTGTTTTTGTAGCAATCTCAGAATATTCTGCCTTGAGTTTAATCCAGAATGTATGGAGATTTGAAGTTGTCTCAAACATAGTTTTAAGGCCATCATCATATGCGATCTTAAGCAGTTGATCCTTTTCTAGCACGGACAAAGTCAATTCACCTGGCTTATTCACAAATGGGTCTGAAATCCATTCCTTCCCAGTTCAGGGGTGTTTTGTGGTTAGGAAGTAATGCTCAAACTCTTTGAAGTCGGAGATAGGTGATCATGCACCAGCCGGGAGAAAGAGGGCCTGGCTCAGTCTCTTTCAAAATCTCTGCTAATGTTTGAAACATGTCAAAAATCACAATGTTCACTCATCGCCCCCACAATTCCAGTTGGGCTTTGAATGCAGCCACTTTATCTGCCGACTTGAACACAATTGTCATTCTCCCCTGAGGTGACAGATTGAGTTCATTGAGCAGGTCGAATATGTTACATAAGTTTGTCGACTCGTTCTGTGTCAATGAAATGTGCTGCCAGTGGTGACTGTTTTTCTAAAGAAATCCCTGGAGCATCTCTCATAACTCAAAAACTTTGGCTGGTGATCTACCTTTGGAAAGCCATCTCACTTCTGTGTATAAGAGAAGACATGTGTGCACCCCATCCATCTCCTCATGGAGCTGCATGTATGAACAGATGTGAGTTAAGGGCATGTACTTGAATGGGGTTGATAATTTTAATGACATCCTGCAAAATGTTGTTTAGTTCAGGTGACAGTTTTAGGCTAGCCAGCATTTCTCTATGGATGACACAGTGCATAGACTCAGACTCAGAAATGATCTCCTGACCCAACTCGTGAAACCAGAAAGCAGTCCAGTCATGACAGCTGCTCCATACATGCATACATTGAGACAAAATGACCAATTCAATTTTCCTGATGTGTAATTATTCAAAGACTTGAATAGTTTGCATCTGTGGTGTTGGTTGGCAACGAAAGTGCACATAACATACCCTCATGCACATCCTCCTGAAAAATATATCACACAAAAACAAACATTGTTGTGTTCTTGTCAACATCGGTAGCCTCGTCAACCTGGATTGTGTACCATAGTGACTCATTAATTCTCTCTGACAGTTGTGTTTCTATATTCTCTGTTCTCTCATCAATTCATCTAGTTATGGTGCTAGCTGAAAGAGGAACCCGTGCCACCTTTTGAACTGCAGCGTTTCCTATAAGTTCACGGCAAATGTCCTTAGCAGCAGTCAGGATCAACTCTTCATCAATAGTAAAGAGCTTCTTAGTTTTAGCAATGTGGTTACCCACTGAGAATTATGCTCTCAGTGCAGACATATGTGATGAAATGGTGGTCTTCAATAATTGCTTCTGTTCTCCATGATCATGTGTTTTTCTTTTGAAAAATTCCAGAGGCTTGTCTTTTAATGTAGGGTGATGGGTCTCTATGTGGTGAAGCAGTTTTGAAGATTTCATAAATTCATTAGATAGCTGGTCACCACATATTATACAAAGCGGGCTTGGAGAATGTGAATCACCTGTTGCAATGAACCTGTAATTTAAGTAGGACTCTTTGTATTTTCTTTTAAATGCAGCTTTCATTTTGTTGGCAGTCTTAGAGTCTTCAGCTGTCTCATCATTGCGTCTTTCCCCCTTTTCCAAGCTCTCCAGCAATATTTGTTTTTTACCCATTTTTTCTAGGGTTAGCTTGTAGGCTTACCAAACTGTGACTAAGACAAGTCTGCAGTGCAGGAAAGAGGCAAGGAGGGAAGTGGTGAATAAAATAATGGGCAGGCCATACATGGACTAAAACAAGCATTGGATTCTGATGTAAAGCCTGCCACCAGATGCTGCTTAATTGTCACTTGCCACTCCCCGATAGGGTTTTGATATGAGTCTGCACGCAATTGACTTATTATGGTCTCTGTGCAATCAAAACCTCTGCTAATGATAATCTGTATTTGCAGACAATTCCCAGCACTAGCATCACAGCATCAGCTCCACCTCAGATCATCAGGCATTAGATTCCCTCCCATAAGGAGCCTGCAACCTAGATCCCTCGCATGCACAGTTTACAGTAGGGTTTGTGGTCTTATGAGAATCTAACGTCCCCACTGATCTGACAAAAGGCACAGCTCAGGCAGTGAAATGAGTGATGGGGAGCAGCTGTAAGTACAGATGAAACTTAGACTCACTTGCCCATCATTCACCTCTTGCTGTGCGGCAGGTCTGTGGCTGGGGGTTGGCAATTGGGGACCACAGCTCTAGAGATTTCAATCGAAATTCCATTAAGTCCTCTTTTCTATAGCCCTGAAAACCAGGCAATTCATTTAAGCTCTTCAGAGTGTTATCCTTAAAACTCTTTAATATTTTGTCCCTTGTGAATTGAAAATTTCACACAAGATTTAAGGAGGGACTAGCTGTGTTACTGAGATGGCTCCATTCTCTGATTCTATCGCTTCAACCAAGGTGAGTTCTAAAATCTCTACTGGTTTCTCTGTAACCCAACATAAGCATCTGCCAATGACAAGCCTAGTTTCCCAGGTTCTACTTTACTCTATAGTCAGTAGACTGGCTGCATACCATCAGTATTACTTCACTATTCCCTTTCTAGAGTTTTTATCCTGTGCATGTTTGACTTTCAGATCCCTTATGTTCAATGATTTTTTTGTTTTCTAAATTCTGAGAATCTGATGGAAATATATCTTTTCCATTCATAAGCTTTTGATGTAGCTCTTATTAGACTCTTTTGAAGACTCTCTCCAGAAACATCTTCTGGGGCAAATAAGCAATCTAAGCCATAGGTCCTCTTATATATTTTAAATCATCTCTAGATTACTTATAATACTTAATACAATATAAATATAAGTAAATAGTTTTTAGACTGTATTGTTTAGGGAATAATGACAAGAAAAAATATCTGTAGTACAAGTGCAGTTCAGATACAATCATCTGTTTTTTTTTTTTTCCTGAATATTTTTGATTCAAAGTTGTTTGAATCCACAGATGTAGAACCCATAGATACGGAACATGAATTTAGTCTGAACCTAATTATCCTATTACTGAATATGGTGTGATCTCTAAAAGTGAAGACTAAGACATTGCATAAGGTGATTGAATGAGGGGCCTTCTGCTACCGGTACATTCCTAGGACTTGGGGCACAGGATTGGCATTCTATCAGCTTATGTTGAATGAATACTCAACTGCTACATTTCATTATTGAGTAGAAAAATGGGTATGGAATTTAGTGAGCAAGTGGAAAGGTTATCCATGGTAAGAATACAGAAAGTGTGTCAAGTATCAGGAGAAAAATAAGTAAAGAACAGATTGAGTTAGGTGGATATATGTGGGGCTGAGAGCGTATGAACATTTTCTTTTAAGTTTTTTGGGGGAATTAGCAAGTAAAACCATCAGTTTAGAGTGACAGGTGGATAAATTGGTAGAGGGGACAGGGAAAATTATGAATTACTCATCTAGAATAATGTGATAATGAGTGGACTACAAATATGTAGTATAAATGCTGGACAAAAATAAAAATATTCCTAATGATTAATAATCATTAATAATTTAAAGTGAGACCCGTTAGCAATGTTGTGTGCTTTTGTTTATCCATGTTCAACTATTTGTGTGCAGGCAAGAAGGAAATGGAATGCTGGATAAAAGGTTTTATTTTACTCGCAGAGCAGGCAGAGAAGTTTAGGGTATGTCTATGCATGTCATTATAATTACCCTAAAATTTAAGCTTGTTAAGGAATAAAATTAGGCTATGTAATTGATGAAAATAAAGGAGATAAGATTAATGAACAGTAAGTCTAAACGTGATCAAAACTTGTGTGGTCAAAGTTGGATGGCTGAAATTGAGACTATGGAGGAGATTCAGTTTGTTACTGATCAGATGACCATACTGTTTATCATATAATCTGGTACATCTTTAGTCATGAGACACATTAAATGTATATTAGTTTAAGGTATTGGTGTGAGGAAGGTCAGTATTCATCTACGGTAGGTAAATGGCTGAATTGAGCAATGGGTACCATGATCACTGGAGGACAGAAAGAAAAAGACTTATGATGATAGGTCTTGGCGAGATTAGGCATGGTATATAGCCCAACAACAATTAAGGCAGAATTATGTTGCAGACAGAGACAATGAACCTGAAACAATATCCAAAGTAACAGTGGGAGAGACCACAGGTTATCAGATGAATATGACAGGGGCAAAGAGTGAATTGTATAAAATAAAAAGTTGTAAATATTTGATTTTTTTGTTTTTTTATCAACCATTCATTCAGTATTTATCTTCATTGATATACTTTAATTCAATGAAAAAAACAACTAAATACTTGTTGTACTTGCCACATCAAACATAAGTCCTAAGTGAATATTTGCTGAATAAATGAATTAAATTAAACATTGTATATGAATGTGTATTTTCCATGTGATGCCACAAATACATATATTTTAAATCTTTTTTAGGTCAACATATTACAGGGGTACAAATATTTAGGTTACATACATTGCCTTTGCCCCACCCAAGTCAGAACTTCAAGCCTGTCCATCTCCCAGAGGGTGCGCACTGCACCCATTAGGTGTGTATGTACCCATCCCCTCCTCCCCCCTCAAAGATTTCTTCTGAGACAAAGACTGCATGAGTTAGACAAAAACATACACTGGGGAAAAGAATCCTTATTCAATCAATGGTGCTGGGAAAACTGGATAGCCACATGTAGAAGACTGAAACAGTATCCACACCTTTCACCTCTCACAAAAATCAACTCACTGTGGATAACAGACTTAAACCTAAGGAGTGAAACCATGAGAATTCTAAAGGAAAACATTGGAAATACTCTTATAGACATTGGCCCAGGCAAAGAATTTATGAAGAAGACCCCAAAGGCAATCCCAGCAACAACAAAAATAAATAAATGGGACCTGATCAAATTAAAAAGCTTCTGCACAGCCAAAGAAACTATCACGAGAGCAAA
>RJWJ010022890.1:16473-26478 GCA_004363605.1 Indri indri | reverse complement strand
AATTTGGTTAATATCAATTGCTATGTAGCTGTTGTTTCGCCTTGGGGGTGTGCTTTCCATTTGATTTTTCATACTTCCAGAGTTCTTTCGCTGGTTCCTTCCCATCTGGATCAGTTTTTCCTTCTTGCCTTTAGTTTTTCATTTGGATAATGACATGCCCTGTTTAGTGTCTGAGCCAGTAGGTGGTGTTTGTGGGTGAGATTTGACCACACCCTTTATGATGAATCAGTAGATGTAGTAAAAGGGTGTGCAGAATGACCTCCCTGTCAGTAGGTGACACTTATGGGAGGAGCGAGCTGCAGTGCTGTTTTTGGGTCCTGTAGCTAGGTCTTGTTCCTCTGGAGAGGCCCTCTTGTGCTTTGGATGGTGGGTGGGGCCCTGGGACTTCCAGGTGTGTCCTTATTCTCCACTTCAGTGGGGGCAGGTCGGGGAGTGAGTCTGGGTGGGGCTGGGTTGGGTAAGCCTGCCCTCAGGCTCCACAACTGCCGTTAGCAGGTGTCAAAGGTCTGTTCTTTGCTTCTGTGCAAAGCTTTGGGGAGGGGCTGAAATGGCTCCACTCAGCTGGAAGTCTGTGCTTGGTGGGTGGGGCTGTCCAAAATCCGCACTCTGGAGCAGGTCTCGCTTCCCTCCCCCCTCCCCACTCCATTACCTCTCCCAGGCCTCTGCCAGCAAGCAGGACCTCAGGCCGATGGATCTCCCCTGGCTGTGACGTGGGCTGGGAGGTTCCCTACCCTGGATCGCAGCCCAAGCTGGGTGCACAGCCCTCTTTTCAGAGGAGGGTTGCCTCTCAGACATGCTGATCTGCCTCTGAAGGCGCACACTCCTCCGTAGTCTCTTTCACAATTCTCCCTTCTGTGCCCTGGGGCAGTGCAATTGTTACTGGGTGTATGGGTTCTGGCCTGCAGACCTGTTCCCTGGGCCCTGGAGATCAATCCCTGACCCTGCCAGGGGGAGGGGTGCTGGTCTCGAATCACCTACATGGTGCCCAAGCTGGATCTATTTCACTCCATCTCAGGATTTTCCCCACTCTCCTGGTGTCCCCAGGCAAGCAGCACCTGGGAGGGCTGGCGGGTAGGGAGCTCACGGTCTGAGTACCCCTCATTCTTCTGCAGGTCCCCAAAAGGAAAGGTCCCGTTCCTTGGAGATTCGTCTGTGTCATGGCTAAATGGTCTCTCTGGGCACCCACGGGTAGGGAGGGGGAAGGGAGAGAATGGAGTAATATGGCGTCTGCCGATAGGCTCGGCTCTGCAGCCTGGGAGGTGCCCCAAGGGAGCTGGGAGCCCAGTGCTGTGTCCGCAAGAGGCCACCGCTTACTGGTGGCAGCCATTTCTGGGCTGTTGATGGCAGGTCTCTCCAACCACTCAGAAGCCCACCAACAGTCCAAGATGCAAGGGAGGGGAAAGTTATCTGCTCCACCTACCCTTGTCGCTGGTCTCCAAGCCTCTTGGGGACCTTTCTCCTTCCATTTCTCCTCTGCACCGTCTTCCCGTGGAGTCTCCTGTAGTTTCAGGCACCCTTCCTTCTGATCCTCACCCAATAAATGTTTTTCTGCTAGTTTATTTTTTTCACTTTCTTCTAAAATCTGTCTTTTTTTGCATAGACACTCTGACTGGAGGCTTTTCTTGTCTGCCGTCTTGCCCGTCCCCCCCACCCCTCCACTGGTTTATTCTTATCTGAAACCTTTCCTCTCAACTCAGAGCTGATAGGTTTGCAGCACACTTTTTTTCCTTTGCTGGGAACTCTTCTAGTTAGTGAGAAGGAAGAGAGGTCCTTAGATAACACTTTTGTGTCCTACTCCAGACCTGGAAGGAGAGGAGCAGATGCACTTAGAGCCTGTAACACAGCTATCCTCCTGTTTCATCTCAATCACCTGTGGTTGTCACAATACAAGCCAGTCCTGGGGTGTAGTCATTCAGATTGGTGTGTTGGTCCCAGGCTGTTGCTGGATGCTCGGGCAGGGTGTTTCATAAGTCCCTCTCCACAGAGGTGGGTGGTGTGACCTTGGCCAGTGATTGTGTGGGTTGCAGGGCCTTGGCCAGTGCTGGAGGATCTTCATGTGGAGTGGTGAGTTGGTCCCTAGGCTGCTAATGGAAGCTTGAGCAGGGACCTGGTGAGTCCCTCTCCACTGAGGTGGGCATTGCAGGAGATTGCTCTACATGGTTCTCCCTGCAGTGTTCACAGTGTCTGTTTGGTGAGGCTAGCTAGATGGTGTCCACAGGTGTTAGAGGAATGGGCACTGGCTCCATCCAGGTCTAGTTGTAATGGTGCTACTTGGTATGGATGGCTTGTGCTACTTGGTATGGATGGCTTGTGGCTAGCAGGTCTGTGATAGAGAGCTGCACTGCAGGCATGGTGTTACATGGTGCCATGGGAACATAACCTACTGGCCAGTGTGTAAAACCAGTGAATTTGTTCTGCTGATTGGCATTCAGGGCTGTGGGAGCATGGCCTGCCAGCCAGTGCACAAGGCCAAGGCCAAGGTCTGTTAGGAAATGGCCCACTGCATGGAGCACGTGTCCCTGGGGGTGTGGACCTCCATGTGGTGCATGGGGACAGCAAGCTTATTCCATTAGTTGGCAGGTGGGGGTGTGGGGTTGGGCTGCTGGGGCTCTCTCCTCACTCAGGTCCTACGGAGGCTGCTACCTTGAGACCTCTCAAGCTCTGTTCTAGTTCCCTGCTGCTGGAGCGCACTTGGCTCCCAACCATGGGCATTTTAGAGTGTCTGCTCTTCTGTTCCCTCTCTGGCCTGGCAAGGGGCACTGTTGAGGCAGTTGCAACAAAGCAATCCCTGAATAGACTGGGTGCTCTGGACTGGATAACTTAGAGTGGCATCAGCTGCTGCAACCCAGGAACAAAGGCCAGGGGTCCCTGCTGAGTTTGCTCTCCAGTGCGGCTGTATATGCAGTCTCCAAGCTGTTCCCTGATCAGTATGGAGGCCTGTGGTGGTGGTGGTGGTGGTGGTGGGGACCCTTACAGCTCAAGCCCCAGTGCCATGTGGGGAGTGTGAGGTCCTGGGGCTCTCTCCTTTATCCCTTCCCCACGTGTAGGGGTCTCCCTCAGGTACCTTCTGATCTTGGTAAATGGATCTCTCTGTCCCTGTCTCCTTTACTCTAAGTGTCTCCTGTCAGTTCTCTGATGATTTACAATACTCTCTCCAAGAAGGTCCATCTGTAGGAGGGCATCAACTTGTACTTTTTGATGCTATCCTAGAGAGCAGCATGTGTGGCCTGCTTCTATTCTGTCATCTTGGCCCTTACTCCCTTCTCTGATATTTTATATCTGTCCTCATTTAATTATTCAGTCAGTCAATAAATATGTATGATGCTACCACAAAGTGCATTACCCGATTGAGGTTCCGAGATTTTCAAAGGATTTCAAAATACTGCTCTAGTCCTTAAAAATATTAAAATCCAAGAAAAAGAAAGGAGTTATAAATAAACATACCTGTATTTTTCATAACAATTATTTGTAATCTCAGATGTGGAAGGCACCTTCGTATTCATATAATCCAAAACCATTTCCAAAATGTGTGGCTGGTTATGCGCTCTCCCCAGAGGGTATCTGAGAGTACCCTCTGCTGTAAGAAAAGAAAATGACTAACTGCATCTGAAGATTTTTTGATGTGCTTCTTTGAAAATATATTTCCTCATTTTGCAATCATCATCATATTTTTGCCACTGTATTATTATTATTAGTATTATTATATAATAATAGTAATGGGAGACGTACACACAAAAGATGTATTCTAAATTTTATGGAAATGAGTGTTTAATTTTCAGAGTTTGAAGGCCACATATGTAATTTCCCTTCATTAACAATTTCAATACTGTATAATATAGCTTTAAATAATCACCCAACGACTATATTTTAAAAAATAGTACACTGACCAATGCTTTTCTGTTTCTGACCTTTAAATGGCCTTGTCATAGAGATATCACACATGAAACTCTCTATAATATTTTCCAGTGTCCAAGCAGATTAGGCTTTTTTGCACATTCCCTCTTTCTCCCAGTTTAACCTTCTGTTCAAGGAGAAATGAGTGAGTCTGATGGAAACCTTTAAGTGAACTCAAACTACACCCTAATGATCATTTGCTGTAATGGGCTCACGATATTTTATTAAAGATCTGCTCTATAGTCTTATGTACGGTCAAATCACAATTTCATCTACCTCTCTATTTGCCACTGTCAGTGTTGTTATTATTACTATTATTATACAAGGTGGTTAGCACAGTACAGTAAGTATTCAGTGAATAGTAATTGTTGCTACTGTCTTTGAATCTTCAGCCCTAAATAGTGGACTTTTATTCTGCATTTATTAACACTAATAACTCTTTTTGCTGTTCCTAGAAATTTTATAATACCTTCTTATTTATGGCTTTCAATTATTCTTAAGGTCTATTTATTTTTTTACTCCACCTGAATTCTTTTTTGAAAATTCCACTGATAGATAAACCTTTTACAAATATGTCCTAATCTGAGTACTTCGAATATAGTAAACTATATTCTTGGCAGACCTCAAACTTCTTCCAAACATTATCTTTTGCACCACCATACGTACATCTTGGGGTGATTCTTGCTTCTTAAAAATATTTTTGTCTTTCATAGTCTCTTTTTTTTGTAATCAAACTTATTTTCAGTTACCAGTTTTTTTGTTTTGTTTTTTGCCATATACTTTCTCTAAAATTTAAGATGCACATTAGATCATGTTTGGTCTGAACCATCTTGAATGCTAAGGTAACTTGATGTCTTTTCCTTAATGATTTTTTTTTTTCATTTTTCCTTAACCTACCAGATATTCTTAGGTCTTTAAGAATGGCTTTTCTAGTTTTCTATTAATGTTAATAAGGAAAAAGATGTGGAAATGCAGTCTGGGGCCTCTCAAGTTAATCTCCTTTGTACCTATTCTGCTTGAGGACCTGGAAACTTTTTTAAAGCCATAAATTGGCTTTCGGTGGCTATAGGAATATAGGTTCACAAGTAATTTATGTTCATCACATTTTATTAAGAATCTTTAGCCTAAGTGATCCTACATGAAAAATGGTTTATTTTATTGGAAAAGTTATAATGATGAGCTTGTATGAGAATATATTGTACAAATAGTTACAAAAAAACACCAGAAACAAACTCTTGTATCTTCAGGGGTTGACTTTAACCTTTGTCTCTGTAATGAGATTGAGATGCTGGATGGTAAGACAAAATGCATCTTCTACGAAAGGGTAAATATCAGTTCCCTCTGGGCAAGAAAGTTCTTTTACATATTCCCCCTGATTATTCTTCTCCAGCAGCTGAGGGGCTGCTGGTTACGATCATCTATGCTCTCCTCATAAAGGGGAGAGCACACACAAAACTTTATTCAAATATAAGCTCTATTACTCATTCTAACCTTGCTTGAATTATTTTTTGTCCTCATGCATAAACTAAGGATTATAATGGAATTTATGTTGTTGACTTCTTAACCTTCTGAAAAGTAAAAGAAACTATAAGCTAAGCCCTTCACAAATCCCCTGCTATAGATTGACCAATTGCTTTCTCCTTACCTATGTGGATGTTGGGGTCTGAATTAAAGACCCTTTGTTTCCAGGCATGGAACAAAAGGCTGCACCTACTAACACACTTTCTTTACTTTCCACACGAAAGAACAGAGAACACTGCAGTAACACTCACTGATGTGTATGGAGGAATTGTTCACTGGGAAGCTCAGGGTGAAAGGCAGAGATCATGGGCATTGTCCTCTGAGTGGCTTTGTGTCCTCACTATCACCAAGTTAGTTTAAACACTAAGGCAGCATTCTCTACATTATACCTATCATTGAAATTAGACTATTAAGTGTGTAGAGTTTTTTGAGAGTTCTTCCTGAATATTGATGCAACCAATGTGTATTACAGAACTGACAGGCAGTATAAAATTGAATTTCTCAGATTTATCCTGTATTCTCCCTTGGAATACCTTTTGATAAAGAGAGAATTTTGCTCTCTATATGGCAAATAAATTACTCTTTCTGTGGCACAAATGTGATGATGTTCCATTTCTGCTCCATAAAGGACCCTATGGCATGAGTGTTTTCCCTTGGTTGCCTCATCCCGACTTGCCACATCTCACAACATGTGCTTCATACAAACTGGACCTTTATGAGCAATACTTTATTTGTAGTGAATTAGCTAATCCTCACAAAAGACTTTTCAACTAGCCATTGCATTTTATATCATGTGTTAGGAAAGTAAATATCAACAAGTTCAGATTATTTCCCTAATTTCACAAGAATGCGGACATTTCTTCTAAAGATGCTGAGTTGTCTGAAATTTAATTCTTTCCACATTAAATGACCCAGGCAAGACAGGCCAGCACTAGGCAGGACTTCCAGAATGGTGACATAAGGGACCTTTATGGATTTGCTCCTCCATGAAAGCAATAAAAACACTGTCAAAAAGTGTCAGAATCAACTTTACCAGAACTCTGGATATTAATCACAGGCTTGCAACAATCTCAGGAGGTTTTACTCATAAAAAAACTGCTATATTGCTGTGAGAATAATAGGGTTTGTGGCTCTGTAACTGGACTTCCTCCTGTCCGCTTTCCCCAGTGTCCTGGAAGCCTTGAAAAACAGAAGTTTGCAGCTACTAGAGTGGACAGGCTTAGAGCTCCGCAAAAATCCTCCTCTTACAGCATTGCCAATATCACATCTCTTTGGGAAGCCCTATGTGCAGAGCATTGCCATTATTTAACCGTATTTAACCTGTGACACCAGTTGAAAACAAGAGCCTAGTTAACTTTAAAAGAAAGATCTGGGAAAGAGATATCCATGGGGGGCTGTATAAATTCTGACATGTTGTGGGGTATCTAGCAGACATGAGCAGGACAGTGTGGGTACCCAAGGCAGATCTGAGAGAGCCCTAGTCTCTCACCTCTGGCTGACCTTAGGGTCTTATGCAAGCAGGAAGTGAAGCCTAAGACAGAGATGCAAACTCAATGTGTAAGGTATACCCCAGCACATTTGTAGGTCTTTAGGTGGAAAACTTATTTGTTCAATACGCTTAAGAAAATATCTGGCCAATTATTAGCTGATCACATATGACAGGGAACACAGACTTTACAGAACTACTTCAGGAAAGTGACTAAACAAACAAACAGCAGCTAAAAACCCTCAGACCAAAACCAAAACCAAAACATTAACAACAAAAGAAAAACTAAAAAAAAAAAGAAAATCCCATGAAACAACAAAACAATAACAAGAAATATAGCAACAACATCAAAGCCTGTAGAAGAGGGGGAAATCTGATACTCAAAGTTGTCACATTAGATAAGCTAAAAAGCCCAGTTTTGGGCCAGGCACGGTGGCTCATGCTTGTAATCCTAGCACTCTGGGAAGCAGAGGCAGGTGGATCGTTTGAGCTCAGGAGTTCGAGACCAGCTGGAGCAAGAGTGAGACCCCATTTCTACTAAAAATAGAAAGAAATTAGCCAGACAACTAGAAATATATATAGAAAAAATTAGCTGGACATGGTGGTACATGCATGTAGTCCCAGCTACTCAGGAGGCTGAGGCAGGAGGATCTCTTGAGCCCAGGAGTTTGAGGTTGCTGTGAGCTAGGCTGATGGCACAGCACTCTCGTCGGGCGACAGAGTGAGACTCTGTCTAAAAAAAAAAAAAAAAAAAAAAAAAAAAAAAAAAAAAAAAAAAAAAAAAAAAAAAAAAAAAAAAAAAAAAAAAAAAAAAAAAAAAAAAAAAAAAAAAAAAAAAAAAAAAAAAAAAAAAAAATCCCAGTTTTAAACAATAAGCTATCAAAGGAACATGATTCAACAGAAAAATGTCCCTGAAAGGGTCCAAATGTGGACTGACTAGAAATGATATTAAATCAGCAATTATAAATATGTTCAAATAACTAAAGGAAATCATGAGTAAAAGAACTAAAGGAAAACACGACAATGCTGTCTCACTAAATTGAGAATATCATGAAATAGATCAAAATTACAAATAAGCACCAACTAAAAATTCTGTATTTGAAAAGAACAAAACAGAAATTTGAAAACTTATTAGAGAGGACCAACAATGTATTTGAGCTTGCAGAAGAAATAATCAGTGAATTTGAAAATAGGTCGACTGAAATTATCTACTCTGAGGAATAGAGAGCAAAAATAATGAGAAATAATAATAAGAAATATTAACAGAGCTTCAGAAACCTCTGGAACACCATCAAGTACACCAATGTGTACATAATCAGAGTCCCAGAAGAATATGAAAAATAATGGGACAAAAATGTTAATGAAAAACCTTAATCTATACACTCAAGAAACTCAACAAACTCCAGGTAGTATAAACTCAAAAAGATCCAAACATAGATGAATCATAGTCAATTTCTTGAAAGAAAAATAAAGAAAATCACAAAGACAAAAATGCAAAAACAGCCAAAATCCTCATTGTGTACAATGTCTTCTCAATAAGATTGACAACTGAATTCTCATCTGAAGGCCAGAAGGCAGTGGGATGACTTATAAAATTCTATATCATTCTATATCAGCAAAACTGTCTTTCTGAAATGAAGAAGAAATAAAGGTATTATCAGAAAAATTAAAAAAATAAAAAAAAATTGCTCCAAATAAGCCTGCCCTAAAAAATACTAAAGAAAATATTTCTGGATGAAAAAACCAGTACACTAGGGATTAACTCAGATCCAAATAAAGAAATAAAGAGCATGACCAAAGAAATTATACAGGTAAATATGAAAGTATAAATATACATTTTAAACACTTTTTATCCTAATTGATTTAGAAAACATTTCATAAAACAATAATTACAAAACAGTTTTTGTGAGCTTATAGTGTATAAAGTTGCAATTTTTTGACAACAATAGTACAAATGAAGGTATGGAATTTATTGGAGTAACATTTCTGTCTATTATTGAAATTAGGTTAACATTGTTCTGAACTAGATTGTTTTAAATCAAGATGTTAATTGTAATCCCCAGGTAACAACTAAGAAAATAACCCAAAAATTATAGCAAAGAAATAACAAAAGAATTAAAGTGCCACAGTAGAGAATATCTCTTTAACAAAGGAGATGGCAATTTTGAAGGAATAGAGTAAGAAATACAGAAGACATATAGAATACAAATAGCAAAATGGCATACATAAATCCTAAATTATCATAACTACATTGAACATAAGTGGGTGAACACTTCAGAGAATGGATAAAAAATATAACAAAAAAAGAGACATAATTTGATAGCAAAGACACAAATAAATTGAAAGTAAAAGGATAGACAAAAATATATACTCTGCAAGATGGTAACTAAAAATGATTTGGAGTGAAAAAAATAATGCTGAGACAAAAATTGTTGTTAGTAGGTGATTACAGGGATATTTTGAAATGACAAAGGGATTAATCTGTTAGGAAGATACAATGGTTAAGCATGTATCTACATTTAAAAAGCCCCAAAATGCATAAACCAGGAGGTTACAACATAATTGATGAGAGAAATTAATACTTCAGCCATAACAGCTGGAGACTTCAACATCCCATTTTAAATAATGTGTACATAAGTAAGCAGATCAATAATGAGATAGAAGAGTTGAACAAGAAGCCAACTAAACAAAATGAATCTTAAAAACACAGCACCCAAAACAGCACCATCACAGACCATATGCAAGGTTGTAAAACAACACCATAAGTAATTTTAAATGATTGAAATCACACAAAATATTTTCTTTGACCAAAAAGAATTAACTTAGGAATAACATAAGGACATTTCTAAAATTGATAAATATGTGAAAATAAAAGAGTAAAGGAGGAAATAAAAAGAGGAATTATAAAAAATAATTTTGAGATGAATGAAAATGAAAACACAACCTCATAACGTTTATGAGATGCAGTTGAAACAGTGATTGAGGGAAGTTCATAGTAGTAAATACCTATGTTTTAAAAGATTTAAAAATCAATGGCCTAAATTTTAACCTTAAGAAACTAAAAAAAAAAAAAAAAAAAAAAAAAAAAAAAAAAAAAAAAAAAA
>RJWJ010022890.1:0-16373 GCA_004363605.1 Indri indri | reverse complement strand
CAAAGTAGAAACTTAGATAAAGTGGACAAATTCCTAAAAAGACAAAAAGAACTGAAAGTGATTCAAATAGAAATAAAAATATGAATAAATCTAGGAAAAAAGTTGTTATGAATTAGCAATTCTAAAACTTCTTACTAAGAAAAGCCCAGGTATATTTTGGTCACTGGCAAATTCTACCAAACACTTAAAGAAGAACTGATAGCAATTGTTATGGACTGAAAAACAAAAGGTACCCTAACCATCTGTATGACTGTATTTGGAGTAATAAAATGATTAAGGTTATATTAAGTCATAAAGATGAGGCCCTAATCAGATAGGATTAGTGTCCTTAGAAGAAGAGACCAGGGAGTCTGCCATCTCTCTCACCTGTGAACACAGAGGAAGGGCCATTTGAGAGCACAGTGAGAAGCCAACCATCTATGAGCCATAAAGAGGGCCTCACCAGGAAATGAATTTGCTGGCAACTTGATTATATACTTTTAGTCTTTAGAACTGTGGGCAAATAAATTTCCTTTGTTAAAGTCACCCAGTCTGTGATATTTTGCTATGGCATCCTATCCAGACTCACAAACCAATCCTTCACAAATATTCCGAAAAATAAAACAGAGGGAACACTACCAAATTCATTCTATGAGGCCAATATTACCTAGATATCAAAACAGACAAAAACATGAAAAGAAACCAGAAGGACAATATCCTTCTGAATGACTAGAGACAAAACATCCTCACTAATGTGCTAAAAAACCAAATTCAGCCCCAGATTAAGGATTATATACTATAACCATTTGGGATTTATCTCAGGAATGCAGGCTTGTTTTAACATCTGAAGTCAATGTAATATACCATAATGGTATAATGAAAGACAAAACAACTCATGATCATCTAAATAGGAGGCAGAAAAATTATTTGACAAAATATATCACCCTTTCATCATTAAAAATATGTAATAAACTAAAAATTAAGCAAATTTCCACAACCTGTAAAAAAATGCTGATAAAAATCCACAGCTACCATCATACTTTAAGGCTGAGGGAATGAATGCTTTTCTCCTAAGATCAAGAATGAGACGAGAATGAGTGTCTGCTTTTCTCATTTATCTTCAACATCGTGTTGGAATTTCTAGTTAAGAACGATAGGTATGAGAAATAAATAAAATCATTCACATTGGAAAAGAAGTAAAACTATTTCTAGTCGTAGATTTCATCATTTATGTATAGAAACCACTACAAACACACTGAAAAATTATTAGACCTAATAAATATATTCAACAGGTTTGAAGATTATAAGATCAATATAAAAAATTAAGTTTGTTTTTATATACCAGGAATGAAATATCTGAAAAAGTAATTAAAAAAATTATAAGTGTAGTACCATAAAAATAAAATATTCAGGAATAAATTTACCAAGAGTTGTACACTGAAAATCACAAACTGTTCAAAGAAATTAAAGAATATATAAATAAATAAAAAAGGAATCTTATGCAAGTGAACTATAAGACTTAATATTATTTAGGTAACAATACTCTCTCTATCCATCTATAGACTCAAACCAATTCCTATCAGGATGCCAGCTGGTATTGTTGCAAAAATCAATAATCTGATCTAAAAACTCAGAAATGCAAATGATGCAGAATAGCCAATTTTTTTTTTTTAATGTTTCATCCTATTGTGGTAAGAATGCTTAACATTAGCTATACCCTCTTAACAAATTCTGAAGTACACAAAACAGTATTGTTGATCATAGGTACAAGGTACAAGAGATTTCTAGAGTGCATGCATCTTGCTTAACTGGAACTTTTTAACCTGTTGATTAGTAGCTGCCCATACTCCCCTGCCCCCACCCTATCCCCTGGCAACCATCATTTTACTCTGTGAGTCTCTGAATTTGACTAGTTTAGATACCTCATATAAGTGGCATTATGCAGTAACTTGTCTTTGTGTGACTGACTTATTTCACTTAGCCTAATGCCTTCAAGTTTCATTCATATTGTCACATGTTGCAGAATTGCCTTCTTTTTAAGGCTGAATAGCATTCCATTGTATGTGTACACCACACTTTCTTTATACATTCATCTGTTGATGGACGTTTACACATTATTGCCTAAGGTGAATATTACTACAATGAACATGTGAGTACCAGTATCTCTTCAGGACCACAATTTAAATTATTTTTGATAAATTCCTGGAAGTGGGATTGCTGGATCATGTCATGGTTCCATCTTTAATTTTTTGAGGCACCACAATACAGTTTGTCATGGTAGCTGCACCATTTTATGTTCCATCAAGAGTATGTAGAGTTCTCTTTTCTCTACATCTTCATCAACATTTATTACCTTTTGTTTTTTGATATAGCTACCACCACAGGAGTGAGGCACTGTCTCACTGTGGTTTCATTTTGCATTTCCCTGTTGATTAGTGTCATTAACCATTTTTTCATATATTTGTTGGATATTTATATATCTTGTTTTAAGAAATTTCTATTAAATACTTAGCCCATTTTTTAAATTGGATTATTATTATTTTTTTGCTATTGAATCGTAGAAGTTCCTCATATATTTTGGAGATGAACCTTTTAACAGATACATAGTTTACAAGTATTTTGTCTCATTCCGTAGGTTGCCTTTTAGCACTGTTGATTGTTTCCTTTGTTTTGTAAAATCTTTTTAGTTTAAAATAGTCCCACTTAATTATTTTTACTTTTATTACCTATGCTTTTGGTGTCACTTTCATGAAATTACTGCCAACAAAAATGTTATAAATCTTTTCCTCTATGTTTTCCTTTAGGAGTTTTATGGTATCAGGTCTTAATTTTAAGTCTTTATTTTGAGTTTTTTGTATTGTATAAAATAAGTGTATGATTCGATTCTGAGGCATGTGGATATCCTGTTGTCTTAACACTATTTGGTAAAGAGACTATCGTTTGCCCATTGTGTATTCTTGGTACCCTTGTCAAAAATCCATTGATTATGTATGCATAGATTTATTTCTGGGTTCTCTATTCTGTTACATTGGTCTGTATTTCTGTTTTTATGTCAGTACCATACTGTTTTAATTATGGTAGCTTCGTAATATATTTTGAAATCAGGAAGTGTGATACCTCCCACTTTCTTTTTATTTCTCAAGATTGATTTGGATATTTATAATCTATTGTAGTTTCATATTAATGTAGAACTGTTATTTTCTATTTATATAAAAAATGGCATTGGATTTTGATAGAGATTGCATTAAATCTGTAGATAGCTTTGGATAGTATGGGCATTTTAACAACATTAAGTCTTAAATATTAAAATAAATATTAAGTCTTAAATATTAAATATTAAGTATTTTATTATTTTGGTGCTATTGTAAATGGTGTTGTTTTCCTAATTTTCTTTTCAGATAGTTTGTTCTTTGTGTAGAAATATATTTTGTATTTCAATTTTGTATCCTATAACTATACAGAATTTAATTATCAAATAAATCTAAAAATTTTTTATGAAGTCTTTAGGATTTCTATTTATAAGATGAAAAGCAGATGAGCCCTTACCTGTGGTCAGGGACATGGACTACAAATGGACATGAACTACAAATGGACATGAAGAATCTTTGGAAAGTGATAGAAATGTTCTTTCTATTTTTAAATCACTGAAATAAATAACAAGTATTACTATCAGATATTTATGTCATCTTCCAGAGCAACTTCTCAATCATATGAAATTATTTTTGTGTCCAATAAAATGAGACTCGAACTCAAAAAAAAAAAAAAATCATGTCCTCTCCAGACAGCGAGAGTTTTGCTTCTTTTTTTCTGATTTGTATGCTTTTTATTTTATTTTATTTTTGGTATTATTTTTCTGGCTAGGACTTCCAGTACTATGGTGAAAGAAAGTAGTGAAAGTGGGCACCTTTGTCTTGCTCATGACCTTGGAGGAAAGGTCTGTGAACATAAGTATGATGTTATTGGTTTTTCATATATGGCCTTTATGATATTGAGGTTCTTTCCTTTTATTTCTAGTTATACTTAGAGAGGTTTTTTTTTTTTTAAATCATGAAAGGGTTTTAATTTTGTCAAATATTTCTTCTGCTTTTATTGATAGAATCATGTAATTTTTATCCTTTATTCTGATAATATGATACATAATTTATTGATTTTTTTGTGTGTATTGAACCATTCTTGCATCCCAGGGATAAATACTGCTTGGTCTTGGTGTATAATTATTTTAATGTGCTTTTAGATTTAATTTGTTAGTATTTTGTTGAGGATATTTGCATCTGAATTAATCAATAATATTGGCCTGTAGTTTTCTTTCCTTGTGGTATCTTTGGCTTTGGTGTAAGGGTAATTTTGGCCTCATAAAATAAATTTGGATATCCTATTATAGAAAGTGGACTATTGAAATCTCCTACTGTTATTGTACTATATGCTCTGATATTTGTCCCTTTGGTTCTGCCAATGTTTGATTTGCATATTTAGGTGTTCCGATGTTGGCTGCATATATGTTTAACATTGCTATATCTTCCTGGTGAATTGACTCTTTCATCATTATGTAATGCCCTTCTTTTCTCATCAAATTTTTTAACTTAAAGTGTATTTGATGTGATATAATTATACCTACCCCATTCTCTTTTTGTTATAATTTGCATGTAATATCTTTTTTTCTTCCCTTCACTTTCAGCCTATGTGTGTCCTTAAAACTAAAGTGAATTTCTTTCAGACAACATATAATTGGGTCTTGTTTTATAAATCCATTCAGCCACTCTGTATTTTTTGGTTGGGGGAATTTAATCTGTTTGCATTTAAAGTAATTATTGAGAGGAAAGGATTTGCTACTGCCATTTTGTTAGTTGTTTTCTGCTTGTCTTGTACTTCTTTTGAGTGTCTTTTTCTCTTATTCTGTCTTCCTTGAGTTTTAAAAAAAATTATGTTAATATTCTTTGATTTTTTCTTTTGTAAATTTGTGTGATTTCTATAGATTTTTTATGGCTACATTGAGGCTTACATAAAATATCTTATAATAGTCAAAGCTGATAACTACTTAAGCTCAATCACTTACAAAACTCTACACTTTGACTTCCTCTCCACTCTTTATGTTATTGTTGTCTCAATTTGCATATGTTATTTTAACATACTTTTAGTTGTAGCTATTTTAATAATTTTGCATTTTAATTTTTTGCTAGAGTTAATAATGATTTATCTACCACCATTACAATAATATAGTATTCTGCATTTGTCTATATATTTACCTTTACCAATGAGTTTCATATTTCTTAGGCCATTACGTTGCTGTCTCATGTCCTTTCATTTCACCTTGAGGGACTCCCTTTAGCTTGTTTTGTAAGTCAGTCTAATGGTGATGAACTCCCTCAGCTGTTGTTTGTCTGGGTAAATCTTCATCTCTCCTTCATTTTTGAGGGGCGGTTTTATAGAGTATAGTGACCTTGATTGGCATTTCTTTACTTTTAGCGTTTTGAAGACATCATTTCACTCCCTTTCTGCCTGCAATGCTTCCATTTAAATATCCACTAGCAGACTTACTGACATTTTCTTGTATGCCACAAGTTGCTTTTCTCTTGCTGCTTTCAAAATTCTCTCTTTGCCTTTCACTTTTCACAGTTTGATTATGTATATCAGTATGAATTTATATGGATTCATTTTCTTTAATGTCTTTTGGGCTTTTTAGATTTGAATGCCTGTTTCCTTTTTCAGATCTGGGAAGTTTTCAGCCATCATGTCTTTGAATATGATTTCTGGTAGTTTCTCTTTCTCTTTTTCTTCCGTAAACCCCATACTGCATACATAGTTCCTCTTAATGATGTTCCTTAAATCCCTTAAGCTTTCTTCACTCTCTCTCTCTTTTTTTTTTTTGTTTGCTCCTCTAAGTAAATTATTTGCAATGGCCTTTGATTACCCTGATCCTGCTTGGTGTTTTCCACTCTAAATTTCTATCTCTATTATACCCCAGGCCAACAGATGCAATGGGACCTGTCAGAGCTCTGTGATTGGCAAGACAGAAGCCAGTTTTCTGGGCATTTCTGGAAAAACTGGGGCATTGGATACATTGATCCTTTCTTTCTCTCCCCAGGGTGTAGCTGAATATGGGATTTTTCATTTGCAGCACTTTGTTTCGACCAAGGAGGAGTATCTATGGTGTCAACCAGTCTAACCTTCTGTCTCCATTCTCTCTCATGTAGAGAGACTGTGCTGATCCTGTCAGAGTTTTCAGACCAGAAAGAGAAAAAAACATTCCTCTGGGGAGCCCCAGTTGCAGCACTAAATGTGCAAACAAACCTCTTTCCCACACTTAAAGAAGCTAGGAGGTAGGGGATCTCACCCTGATTATATGAAGCTGCACTATGCATACAGATTCTGGCAAGAGGGTATCCTGAATCTTTCTACCAGCTTTGGTGAGTCTGGTTTTGACTTCTCTTGGAGTGCAGGAGCCTCTCGATTCATTTCTTGATTTCTCATAAAAGCATGAATGTTTGTTCATTAATTGTGGCTTAATCAGTGTGTTAGTTGGGGAAAGAGGGCCCAAAGTTTCTACTCTGCCATCTTTGTGATGTCACCTTAGCCAAAGCATTCTTGAAGAAAGAAAAATGTTGGACAATGCATACTTCTCAATTTTGAAACTTACTTCAAAGCCAAGGCACCTGAGACAATGTAGTACTGGAATAGGACAGACATAGAGATCAATGGTATTTATTAAGAGTTCAGAAATAAATCTTTACATTTATAGTCAATGTATTATCAACCAAGGTGTCAAAACCATTCAATGACGAAAAAGCAGTCTTTTCAACAAATGACACTAGGACAACTGAATAGAAACATACAAGAAAATGAAAAAAAAAATCCATATCTCATAACATATACAAATATTAACCTAGAATGGATCAAGATCTAAACATAATAGCTAAAATTACAGAACTCTTAGAAGAAAACATAGGGGCAAATCTTCCTGACTTGGGATCTGGCAATGGTTTCTTGCTTTTTTTAATTTTGAGGGAAAATATACATATATAATTAACACTCTTTACCATTTTTAAGTGTACAGTTCAGTGGTAATAAATAAATCTGTATTCTTTTCTTTCCCTTTATCCCTTCTATCCCTCCCCCTCCTGGAATCTGGTAACCACCTTGCACTCTGCCTTCATGATATCCAAGTTTTTAGATCCCACATATGATTGAGAACATGCAATATTTGTCTTTCTGTGCTTGGCTTATTTCTCTTAACCTAATGGCCTCCAGTCCCATCTAGGTTGCTGTAAATGACAGGATATCATTCTTTTTTTATGGCTGAATAATATTCTATTGCTTGTATATAATACATTTTCTTTATCCATTCATCCATTGATGGACACTTAGCTTGATTCTGTATCTCAGACATTGCAAATAGTGCTGTAATAAACATTGGAGGGTAGATATCTCTTTGACACATTGATTTCCTTTCTTTTGGATATATACCCAGTAGTGGAATTACTGGATCATATGGTAGTTCTATTTTAGTTTTATGAGGCACCTTCATACTGTTCTCCATAGTGGCTATAATAATTTACATTTCCACCAACAGTGTACAAGGATTTCCCTTTCTTCATATCCTTGGCAGCGTGTTATTGGCTGTCTTTTTGATACAAACCATTTTAACTGGGGTGAGATGATATTGTACTGTGATTTTGACTTGCATTTTTCTGATGGTAGTGATGCTGAACATTTTATCACATACCTGTAGGCCATTTGTATGTCTTCTTTTGAAAAATGTCTGCTCAGATATTTTACCCATATTTAAATCAGATTATTCTTTTTTTTTTTTTTTGCTATTGAGTTGTTTGAGATCCTTACATATTCTGGTCATTAATCCCTTGTCAGATGAATAGTTTGTAAGAATTTTCTCCCATTCTGTGTGCCGTCTCTTCTCTTTGTTTCCTTTGTTGTGCGGAAGGAATCCTAATACTCTATTTTTGATGTAATCCTAATTGTCCATTTTTGCTTTGGTTGCTTGAAATTTAGAGTTCTTACACAAAAAATCTTTCCCAGATCAATGTCCTTGAACTTTTCCCCAATGTTTACTTCTAGTGGTTTCATATTTTGTGTCTTAGATTTCAGTTCTTTATACATTTTTATTTTATTTTTATGTATGGTAAGAGATCAAGGTCTAGTTTCATTCTTCCACATGCAGTTATCCAGTTTTCTTAGCATCATTTAATGAAAAGACTGTCCTTTCCCCACTGTAGGTTCTTGGTGCCTTTGATAAAGATGACTTGGTTTTAAATGCCTGGATTTACATCTGGCTTCTTTATTCGGTTTTATTGGTCTATGTGTCTGTTTTATGACAGAACCATGCTGTTTTGGTTACTATGGCTTTGTAGTAAATTTTGAAGTCAGGTAGTATCATGCCTCCAGTTTTTTTCTATTTGATCAAGATTTCTTTGGCTATTTGGGGTATTTTTTGATTACATATAAATTTTAGGAAATTTTAATTTCTATGAAAAATGTTATTGATATTTTGAGAGGAATAAACTGCTTTGGTTAGTATTATCATTTTAACAACACTAATTCTTCCAATCTATGAGCAGGGGATATCTCTTCATTTTTTGTGTCCTCCTCTATTTCTTTCATATGAGTTTTATATTTCTAAGTTGTTTATTTGTTTTCTAGTTTTTTGATATAGGCATTTATTGCTATACACTTCCTTCTTAGTACTGCTTTGTCATATCACATAGATTTTGGCATGTTACATTTCCAGAAATTTGTCTTAAGAAATATTTCATTTGCTTTAAGAAATTTTTAAATGTTCTTCTTAATCTCTTCCTTGATCCATTGGTCCTTCAGAAGCATGTTTAATTTTCATGTGTTTGCATATTTTCTGAGGTTCCTCTTATTATTTATTTCTAGTTTAATTCTACTGTGGTCAGAAAAGATACTTGAGATGATTTCTATTTTTTTTTTTTATTTGTACAGACTTGTTTTGTGGTCTGTGATACAGCCTATTCTGAGGAAAAATGTTCCAGGTACTGATAAAAAGAATGCGTATTGTGCAGCAGTTGAGTAAAATGTTCTCTAAATGTCAGTTAAGCCTATTAGATCTACAATGTACTTTACCTCCACTGTTTCTTTGTTGATTTTCTGTCTGGATGATCTATCCATTACTAAGAGTTGAGTGTTAAGGTATCCTACTAGTGTATTACAGACTGTCTCTCTCTTAAATCTCTTACAGTTAGTTTTTTAATACTTGGGAGCTCCAGTGTTGAGTGCATAGTTAATTATAAACATTATATCCTCTTGCTGAATTGACCCCTTTATCATTATATGGTGACCATCTTTGTCTTTTTTTTTTTTAAATAGTGTTTTATCTGTAGTCCATTTTATCTAAGTGTAGCTACTCCTATTTTTTTTTTTTTTTGGTTTCCAGTAGCATGGGATCTCTTTTTCCTCTCCTTCACTTTCAGTCTACATGTGTCTTTATGGGTGAAGTGGGTTTTTGAAGGCAGCATATAGTTGGGTTTTGCTTCTTCACCCATTCAGCCACTCTATGCCTTTTAATTGGAGAATTGAGACCATTTATTTTCAGTGTTACTATTGATAAGAACTTGCTACTGCTTTGCTTGTTTTCTGGTTGTTTTGAGACTCTTTCTGTTACCCAAAGCTTGGCACTCATCCATGAGGCCACATCAGAAGAATGAGGACAAGTGGTTGAAGACAAAGAAAATTTATTACTTCATTGGCAAAGGAAGAAAAAAGACAGACTATAGTCCCCAAATCCAATTTTACTCTGCCATAGGTGAAAATACAGAACTTTTAAGGAGAAGGTTCTCAGGTTCAGGGTATTGTTGTCAACTACAGTTGATGGTTTTGATCCTTTCATCTCCAGAATCTGTTGGGACCCCGCCCCCCCACTGGTCTTCCCAGGACCTCTGCCTCCCCCTCCTCCACCAGGATGGTTCCACTGAGCTATCTCCTGCAATGCAAAGAGTGCAAAGAACAAAGAAAATACAGCCCTGCCCCACCAGACTGCTAGCTTGGGGCAGGGATGCCGGTTTTAATTCTGGAAAAAAAGGTGATTAGATTGGAAACACTTTAAAGGATGGGGGGGGTGTTAAAGAGACAGAAAACATTCTTTTTCTTCTTCTTCTTTTTCAGGTTATCCTCTCTGTTACATATCTTCCTTTCTTCCTTTCTTACTGTCTTCTTGTGTGGTTGATTATCTCTTGTAACATGTTTTAATTTTTTATTTTTAGCAAATCTATTATAAGTTTTTGCATTGTGGTCACCATGAGGCTTCCAAAAAATCTTACAGATATAACAAGTTATTTTAAACAGATAACTTATCTTAGAACTCAAAGAATCCAAACAAAGGAAAAAGAACACACCACATATTCTACACTTTAATTCCAGTCCTACTCCCACATTTTGACTTTTAGTTGTCTCAATTTATATGTTTTTATATTACCTATCTCTTAACATGTTACAGTAGCTTTTATTGTTTTTGATAGATTTTTCTTTTGGGCCGTAGACCATATTATGAGTGAGTTGCACACCGCATATACAGTAGTAGAGTATTCTGGGGGTTTTTGTGTACTTAATTTTAGTAGTAGACTTTATAACTTGAGTTTTTGTTTGCTTGTTAGTAATTTTTGCTTTCAGATTGAAGAACTCCCTTTAGCATTTCTTGCAAGAAGGGTCTGGTGGTGGTGAATTTTCTCAGCTTTTGCTTGTCTTGGAAAGACTTTATTTCTCCTTCATATCTGAATGGTAATTTTGCTGGATAGAATATTCTTGGATTGCAGTCTTTTTTTTTTTTTTTTTTCTTTAAGCACTTTGAAAATGTTGTTATACTCCCTCCTGGCCTGTACGGTTTCCATTGAGAAGTCTGTTGCCAGACCAATTGGAGCTCTTTTATGTGTTATTTGCTTCTTGTCTTTTGCTGCTTATGAAATCCTTTTTCTGTCCTTGACCTTTGAGTGTTTGGTTATTATATGCCTTGGGGTAGTCTTATTTTGGTTGAATCTACTAGGTGTTCTAAGACATTCTTGCACCTGGCTACTTATCTTTTCTTAGGTTTTGGAAAGTTTTCTGTTATTATTTCTTTGAATAACTTTTTACCCCTTACTCTTCCTCACCCTCCCTTGAATATCAATAATTTTTAGATTTGGTCTTTTAAGGTAATTTTTTTGTATCTCATTGACAGTCTTTTTTTCTTTTTGTTTTTTATTCTCCTTTGGCTACATTTTCAAATAGCTGGTCTTTGAGATCTCTGATTTTTTTCTTTGCTTGGCTAACTCTGCTGTTGAAAGTCTGTAAATAGTTCTTCAGTTCAACAAATATTTTTCTCACTTCCGAGATTTCTTTTTTTTTATTATTTCAATATCTTTGTTAAGTTTCTCTGTTAAATTTCTAAATTTCTTCTCTGTGTTATCTTAGAGATCACTGAGTTTCCTTAAAACTGCTATTTTGAGTTCTTGGTCAGAGAGCTCATGAAGTGCTGTTTCATTAGGGTCAGTCACTGGATTTTTGCTTTGTCCTTTTGGGGAGGTCATAGTTCTTTGTTAGCTGTTTTCTGTGAGTCTATATCTATGTCTTTGCCTTGAAGGATTAGTTATTTATTCCAGTTTTCTTTGTCTAGCATGTTTTGCTTTTTTATTGAATATATTTGCTTAGAGAATGTTCACTAATACGTTGCTGACTCTAGGTGGCGCCTTAAGCCTAGGTTTGCCTCGGCTCTAAGTGAACGGTCAGAGGGTTGCATGTCCCCAGTTAGGGAGGTCCCAAAGAGATTATCTTGGCCCTGTAGGAAAGCTGGCTATTGGTTTGTGCCCAGGGGACCTCGGGAGCATACCTCTTATAGCAGGGTGCTGCTGATCAGACACTCTGATTTGGCATTTTCTTTGGCTGAGTTACAAAGCAGTTTCCTGGGGATGACATTCCCCCTTCCCCAATTTGTCCCTGCCTGTCCTCAGATATTTCTCCCTTCAGGCAGTCACGATGCTTCCTATGTGTTAAGGCAAGGACAGGTCTCCTGCCAGGGAATCCAAGAAGGTGAAGAAGTTGGTTGACCATCTCAATTTTACTTTTTCCCTTATGGCCACTTTTAGTTAGCGGGATTTTCCACATGCTTGGTGCTGGCAGAATGCGGGCACTGTGGATATGGAGGTCCGATTCTCTTACCATCTGCTTAGAATTTTTCCACTAATCTGTTGGGTCCAGGAACTGCTTGCCCTCGAACTGGAGCTCTGGGTGGATGCTAGGGTAGATCTCAGAGCTGCATATTTGTTTTTGTTTTCTGTGGGGGAGGAATCAAGCCGGCTTGCCTCTCTGATGCCATTTTGGAATCAGAGTCTGAGCATGGTTTTCTAGAGGAGACACCAAAAGCACAAACAACCAAAGTGAAATTAGATAAATTGGACCTCATAAAGAACAAACAAACAAAAACCTCACAACTAGATGCCATTTTACACCCACTAGGATGACTGTAATAACCAAAGGAAACCCCAGATAATTGTAAGTGTTGGTGAGGATGTGGAGAAATAGGACCCAACAATTCTACTAGGTATTAATTCAAAAGAAATGAGAACATACATCAATTTGCAAACTTTAAGTGAGTCTTCATAGCAACATTATTTATAGCTGTAACAAAAAAGTGGAAACAACCTAAATATCCATCAACTCATGAGTGGATAAACAAAAGTGTTATATCCACACAATGGAATATTATTCATACGAAATATTGTATGCTGACACATGCTACAACATGAACTTTGAAAGCACTAAGTTATGTGAAAGAAGCTAGAAGCAAAAGTAAATATATTGCTTAATTCTATTTTTATAAAACATCCAGAATAGGTAAATCTGTGGAGACAGAAAGTCGGTCATTTCTTGCTTAGGTGGAAGTTGGAAGGGATAGGCAGTGACTGCTAATGGGGCTGGTTTTTTGGGGGTGATTAACATGTTCTAATAGTAGCTTGTGGTGATGATCGCATGACCCTGTGCACACACCGAAAATAAGAAATTGCGTACTTTACATTGGTAAATTTTATCATATTTGAATTAAATTTTAATAAAGCTGTTCAAACACACAAACAGACATACATATACACACACCATTTGGAGACACTCACCAGATTTCAAAAGGCAATAGTAAATTGTCAGGTTTCAGTAACTTACATTAAGTTCCTGAGTTTGAGAATTTCAAACCCCAAGTCTCTCTAAGATAATCTTTGCTGTTGTTGGAAGAGAGTTATAAGTCCCAGGAGTAAGCAAAGGGATGGTTGCAAGTTTTCTGTCAGTCTGATAAATTCACTCTATTAAGGGTCCTAATCTCTGTTTTACCCTTATGTGTGAAAGCTAGCCCTGGAAACATTGCTTTGGGAAATATCTATAATAAATATTATAGCTATACTGAAGTTATGGGTGCTTCTGTGTGATCCAAATCATTTAGTGATTCTACGTTTTATGGTCTGAGCTAAAACTCAGGGATATGTGTATATACGTTGGCTATGAGGAATTTCTGTACCTTTTTCTCTTTCAGAGTTAGAGGTTTTAACATGTGACAGGTACAGTGGGGAAATATATCTATTTATATCTACTTCAAGAAAATACTGATATTTAGAGGTCATTTTTTAACCTGATCCATGGAATTTCACTACTATTGGAGTACAGAGTAAATTGAATAGTTGAAAAGACCAAAAAGAAAATTCTTTGAGTGTCATTTATTTAGCCTCAGTGTGGCCAAACCTGCCTTCCTTTCAACCCTGTTTTTAATCTCTTTGATTGCCACAACGTGACCTTTCAGGTGGTTGACAAGTTTTGTAGCATAAGGAGCAGAAACATTAGAAATGCTCTGGTCAGGGTGTGTGTGGTGATTGCACCCTCGCCTCGTCAGGCACATGACACTGTCCTGGAATCTGTGCTAAGCAATCTCACCAAGTATTGTAGTTAAGAAGTCAATGTTTTATTTTTTTTTTCTCCCCCCACCCTTGGAAGCCAAGAAGAAATACTGCATAAAACACAAAACTTCTTAAATATTTATCCAAAATGTAGTCCCAATAGTTGATATCAGAGAATGGCTGGGTGGATGTGACCAACAGAATGAGAGCCTGGTGGAAACAACTTGGATATTCCTGAACCAGAGATGTTAGTCCCTAGCGTGGAGGCCTCATGATGCAAATGCTTTAACTGAGATGAGCGGATACATGAAGAATTGTCAGTGCCGAGCTGGTCTCTGATCTAATGCTAAGTGCTGAGTAAAAGGACCTCTGTGGAGAAGGTCAGGAAAGGGTGTCATTGGAAATCCTTTCTTTAGGGGCGAGATTTCAACCTATGAACACGCCTAAAATAGACCAAGTATTACAAATTAAGACTAATGCAGGAATAATTGCCCAGGGTCAATATCTTAGAAATTTATTTCTTAAGTTTTATGTATTATCCAATCCTTTTATTTTAGCTTATCACTCTCTATTTCTATAAAAAAGCAAGCAAAAAGAACCCTTACAGTAAAAGTCCCAAGGTGGGTAAATGTGGGTGCCATCATCTCCAGTTTATAGTGGGGAGAGCAGGGATATGCTCCATTCCGTACCCGGGCTCGGGGATGAATATTCAAGGAGCAGAGTAGACAGTGGTGGTGGCGTGCAAGGAAAGCCAGCAAGAGCCTTCCCGAGGTCTGCCACAAAAGAGGAGAGGAGTGAGTAACTCACCTGACATGAGACCCCCGACTGATTGTCCCTGCAGAGAATTGGATGTTAAAGGCTGGGGAGCGAGGTGAGAAATCATCACCTCCAGTCCCCACGTTAGACAGGAGAGAAATAATGAGAATTGAAGTTTTGAGAGGAAATGCAATTGACTGATACTTGCCATACTAGGTATTGGTAATATGACACGTGAGGCAAGAGTAGAACAGACAGGTTTTGCTCTTCAGGGTGTCCAAGTGTTGGATTCTGAGGGTGGAATAAGGCCTCATCTCAGGCCAGCAGCTTCGGAGAATGTGGCAACAGCAAGGATCGTCCTTCACTTCACTTTCTATGCACCGGGGCCGAGCGCCCTCCCTTCCTCCCTAAAGTAGGACACACTGCTGCGGGAGCCACTCCCTTCCTTCGAACCTCTATTCCAAGGCAGAGAGAGGACTTTTCTAGTTCTCCCATTCCACAACCACGCACCAAGGCACGTGTAAGCACACACCCAGAACACACCCAGGAATTTTCAACTCTGTGACCAGGCCTGTAGTGTCTGCCTAGCTGGAAGAAGGGAAGGAGATTACTCTAGATGCCTCAAAACAAAACAATACAAAATGAAAATACAGCAGCCTTGCAACAAAGGGAGATCTTGTATTTCTTAATTAGATAAAGGCAGTAAGAAAAGGTAAAAGAGGGACAGACTGACCTGCTTTTTCCCAGGACATGGCACGAGAGAGCTACCGATTATTTTTCTCAAGTTGAATCTTTTGACCTTGTGGTTAATAAAAATTCCTCTCTGGTATGTTGAACATTAAGTCCTAATTTTCAAATTGCTGGCATAATTTTGTGTCTTTCTGTTTCTACATGGGTATCTTATTAACAACCTGGGAGACACTGTGTCAGAACTGTGAGTCAGATTGTCATTTAAACCAAAGAATCAAGATGTATTGTTCTAAAGCAATAGTTTTGCACCTATCCTGCATTTCAATGGGCTATACCTTGACTTCTGTGGAAGTGAGGGCACTGGTTAATTTCAAACATCAGACGATGATTTTGATCAGGGAAAAATAAGATCTGATTCTTTAAAATCACTGATGATGAAAAATTATATTAAAGGTCTGGATGTCACCTTTGCTTAGTGTTGTATCTGTTTCTATGGAAACATTAGCAAAACCAAAAGCCTTCTGTGAGTCTCAGTGGATAAGGTGGTCTCTGTCATCTTTTAAAAGCGTATTCTTTAATTCAAATCTGTAGCTAGCAGACAACAGAACTCTATAGATTATTATTTTAAATGATAATGTTCTTGTGGTAAGTATTTTTCTCCTAGCGAATTGCCATAATTCAGAAGTTCTCTATCTTTTTAAATACAGAAACAATAATTACATGGGCATCTGACGAGGGAGAGGTCGTGACGTGTTGGCAACCTAACCAGACTTGTGCCAAAGAGTAAATAGTGCAGTCAAATGTCTATGGCAACTCAAGTGTGCTACAAAGTATGTAACGACCCAATGTGGAGGTGGGAGAAGGGATAAGTCAGAGAAAATCTAACCATCTAGGTTGCATTAAGTTAGACAGGTGGTAGTTGTCAGTATCATTCCAGGCTGGAAAAATAGAGATTTAAGATCCAATTTATTTAGGGGAAGGATATTCATCAAGATGAGTTCCACAGAATGTCTGGTCAGCACCAAGAAAGCTACAGTGTTGAATAGTCACATTCTCTGAAGCTACTGGCCC
>RJWJ010022889.1:0-26398 GCA_004363605.1 Indri indri | reverse complement strand
GATAATTGGTGGCAAAATTTTGTATCATATTATTAAAGAGTTTATGAGGACCTACAAACGAAGACAGTTAATTACTGGGAGCTAGCACAGGCTCACTAAGAGTAAGTTCTAGAAGGAAATGTCATTTAATTTTGTTGGCAAGGTTATTATCCTGAAAGGAGGATGGTAGAAATACGGTGTATTAGAACTTTAAAAGGGTGTCTGACAGTCTTTAATGGTATTCTTTGCACAATGAGAGTAGACTATGGCTGGCCTAGAGTTTAGGTAGGTAAAATTATAGAGATTTAAACAACCTTGGGCAAAGAAAATTGATTAACACATTGGAATGAATCGGTAAAAAGGTTTCCAATGGCAGGCTACCACCAAGTGCTATTCTTGGTCACTTCAGTTTAAGCAAAAGTGTTTCAAAGTCTCAGAATGAAGAAATAAAACGTATGCTCCTCAAATTTAATGATACCCGATCACGTGAGGTGACAGAATCAAGAAACAAAAGAAAATCTTGCCAGATGAAATTCAGCTTTCAACTAAAAAGAAGAAAAGTAACAGGGACATTAAGTCATGCATTTATCTTAACACGCACATACACACTCCTTCATAGTCTCACTATTCTAGAGAAAAAGGAAAACTTCAACCTTGATAGAAGTTTGTATGAATCATGGGTTACAGTTGTAAATTCAAACAGGTGCTCGATATAATGTTAGCCTACATGCTAAATGTGAGGTGATAAGCCCCGCTCCCTTGCCTCAAAATAAAGCATTGTTAGGTTGTTTTAAAGTAACTTGTGTTCCCAGAGCAAAAGAAGAATATCCAATAAATTCAACAGTATTTTACTTCTGGGTACCACATTTGAACGACATTAACAAACAAGCATGTTTTAAAAAGAGCAATCAGAAAGGTGCTTGGGGGGAGGGAAGGGTTGGAAAAGTGGGGAAAAAATGACTGGAAAGAAATCAGATGATCTAGCATGGAAAAGATAAGATATAACATGTGCAAGTATCTGTGGGACTGTCATGTGGCCACTCTTTATTCCTTTCATTTGTCTAATGTCTTTATACCTATCTTATAGGTGAAAAGACTGAGGCTTAGAGAGGTTACACAGACAGTTAGTGGAAGCATTAGAATTTAAATTTAGGAATTGTGAAAAAGAGGAATCTAGCTTATTCTGTGTAATTCCAGAAGGCAGAACGAGACCGATTATATTGTGAAGACAGATTTCAGGTCACTAAGAGAAGGAAATAAAAACAAAATAAAAGTTTAAAACTTTATGATGTATAGATTTTATAAACCCTGGAAAATATATATATGTAAATATATATATAAATATATATATAATGTCAGCAAGAACTTTACTTCAATCTGTAAAAATTTATTATCTATTTTTTTTAGATTCCATGGGCACCTGTATTTGCTGAACAACCATTAACCATTATGCCAGGTGCTTCATAATCCCTTAATCAGTACAACCCCAGTGAGAAAACAGAATCTTATTAAAGACTAAAATAATTTGTCGAAGGCCCCAAAGTGAATACATTAAGAACCAGAATTCAATCACAGCTATCCCTGATTCTTTCTTCTATAGTTCTCTCACCCAGGCTGCACAGTAGAATCACCAAATCTCTATTAAAACACCAGTGCCTGGGTTCCACCCCCAGAGGGTCTGATTTAATTGGTCTGAGATGAGGCCAGTTGTTGAGACCTATGTATACACAACTGGGTAAATACATGACCACCCATATGAGAAAGAAAAGCTACTTTTCTGGGCAAGGGAGGGTTAATGGTGAAAACGTACAAGGAAATCCTTAGCAAATAGAGTGTGTGAGTACCTTTATAAAAATAATTTTCAAATGTATTTTTTGTACCTACTTAAGATATGTTAAAACAAAGTCCAGATGTCTTTAGATCCAAAACATTAAAAGTGCAAGAAGAAAGACAGTCCGACACGAAAGTTCATAACCAATTCATCTAAAATATGCTTTTTAAACAAATAAAGTGACACTTTTTAAAGTCAAATACTGTAAAAGATCACTTGTCTTTTGCACAAGTGGCAGATCTGTTATCATTCTCATCATATTGAAAGCTTATCCAACAGATGCCCTCTCTGTACCCTCCAATAGCTCTTTGTGCACTCAAAATTAACCCCACTATCACAGTGTTTCTCTGGATTAACCAATGTAAGACATTTGAAGAGGGTCTTTGTTGTTGTAAAATGAGGAAGGTTGCATTAAAAGCATTAAAATAATTGTGGTCACTTGGAAAAAAAAAAAATCAGCAAAATACAGTGCCAGCATTTCGTGTGGGCCATTCCTTGCAAACAACTAACACGGTTTCCAACTCTTTAATTAAAGAGATATTCTTTAAAATTGGGAAGAAATGTTAAGTTGAATGTCATCCCCCTTTCTCCTAGAATGAATGACCTCTGATAAGTATCTGAACCATTTAAACACAAACACACGTAAAATGTGATTTTTTTTTTAATTCAACAAACATGAACTTTGGAGTGGTCAAAGAAAAACAAGAACTATTTTCTAAATTTAATTAAACAGAAAAAGACAGCTGACAAGCAGATGAGTTGTCTAAACAAACTTTTACAAGCCAGATATTAAGAAAAGGAATGTCATTTTTTGTTACAAGAGCCCAAGGTGACTGCCTGTGTTTTGAACGCTGTTTAATTCTAGCTGGAGCACAAATCTATCTTTTCTCTTTAATTAATTCTCAGTGTCAAAACTGCTAGATGTCCTTTTCAGAATCAACCTATCCTGGCTGTTAATTATACTACAGAAATATGTTCAAATAATGTTAACAGCCTGATTCTATGCTCACAGAACAAGTTGTAGGAAAAGCCCAATTAATGACTTAGCTAAATATGTTTATTTAATTATTTTGCAGAGAACACGAGAATGGTTTGCTTTGCAAAAATGATATCTGTAGAAATGATTTTAAAAAGGAAAGAAACTACTTTAGGAACTACTATTTGGATATAACACAAGTACCTAACAGTGAAATATTATTTCTTAGATTAGAGAGTTTCTCAAATGCTGACAAAATAGACAAGAGAAATACAGCGACCAAGAGTCTTCTGAAGGATAATAATACAACATGCGCTTTTTTTAAAAAAAAATTACATTTTTATACATTCAAATGCAAAGGTCTTATTTTCTCAATGGTCTACTACTTTTCCAAAAGTTCCACCCCAAACGAAGCCCCAGAAGCTGCCATGAAAATTTAGATTGAAACCAAGAAACCCCAAACTGCCCTACGGAGAGCCTGAAGCTGACAAGAATTGACTGGGAATCCCCCAGAGCTCCAAGACTAGCTTAAGTCCAGAAGTGCTTTTCTAGTTATGCCTGCAATGTGTAATGACACTCAGTGACTGCGTTTAGTTACTGATGGTTTATCTGCCTGTGGATAGCATATGATATATTCATTCAGTCTCTCTTCTGCCATAAACCTTTCCATGTAAACACTGTTCCCATTTGCAAAAGTATTATTGAAACCAAGGTGCAGAGAGGTTAAGTAAATTGCACAAAATCACTCAAGTCAATAAGTGATAGGTCCAACCAGGATTTGAGTCTGGGTCCTTTTGGCTCCAAAGAGCATGCTTATCTAGCAAACTACAAAAAATGGCAAAATTCAAGATCACACTCAGAGACAAAGGAAACTTATAATTCAATCTCATATACTCAGTACCTGAAATGTAAAAGATTATTTTTTTCCTGTATATAATTTCTGATAAATCCTCACATAGGTTTGGAAATGTGGTACTTATATATTTTTTCTAGGTCTAAGAAATGATTTGGACCTATAGTGACTCTTGCATCTATAATCCTATCATTTAACGGTTAAAAAAATAAAAAGTCTAAGGCTTCCTCATTCTTACCAATGAGGTATAAAGACATAAAATGCTTAAATGTCTTGTCCAAAGTCATAGTGCTAGATTTCTGCAAAGTTGGGATTAGAACTCAGATCTGCCCCATGGCCTACTGTTTTTTTCCATTACAAAGTGCTATTTTGTTTTGTGTTCCCCTTGGCCCTGGAAAAAGGCTGTAAATGTTAGTTATACTAATTACATGACACAACAATAAGAATACATTAAAAATCCTCTCAAAATTAGTCCATTCAATCATTACTTTAAGAGGAAAACGAATCATCTGGGTTTATATCAATTTGTTTAAAAAAATAACCAAACAGCATTTTAAATAGACAAAAGTAAGTAAGCATACTTAACCAAAATAAAATTTTGGATTTATTGGTCAAAATTCCAAGTGGCTCACATTTAAAATACAACTGATGTAAAAAATCAATGCATCATGACATGAGAAAACTGTTGCTGATTCTTTATGTGCTTCCAATTTGATTGCTTTGGCCTTCCAAACAAATAAATGGCAGTACCAGAAACCTATTAGTATGATAATAAAGCCTCGCTCCTGGATGTGTACAATCTCTACACTGGAGGATAACAAATAAACAAACAAATATCGGTGTAAAAACCTGCTCTAACTTCCAATTTAATAAAAGAATATTAGAACAAATTATAAAACGTAAAATTTTAAAGGATAATCAGGATGCTTTTGCTTTAAGTCCTTACAGAGGTTCATTTCTGTAAGTGTCAAAAGCTAATAGCTTCTATCTTTTAGCCCAATGTTCCCACTTTAGTTTGTGTTTTTTCAAAATTCCAATTTTTAAAAATCTAAACCTAATAGCTTCAAGTTATCATCATCTATTATTATACTATCTAAAACACAATGAGTGCAGTGGGCTCTTTTATATACAGAAAATAGTACAATTGATAGAAATACATTAAGGTTATGATCCGAGAAAATAAAAATATATAAAAGGCATATATCTATATATAGATGAATATATCATACATATGTACACATACACTCACATATACATATTTGAATACTTAGAATGCCTTTGCCTGAATTATATATCTCCCATCCCCCCAAATCAAAGTAGTTTAATAATTTTAAAATGCATTTTCTTATTATGAATACATATTTCTCCTGTCACATGTAATGAAATAAAATTGGACCAGTGACGACAAACTGGCTGGTAATAACTCAATGATCAAGGCCCTATTTGAAGTGAAAGTGTACTTTCCTAGAAGTTAATACTGATAAATCATTTATGGTTCATTACTGCAAATTTTATAACATCATAGAAGTAATACTGATTGCAAAAAGAAAATGCGTACGTTTTCCTATTTTTGTTTGACCTATGTAACTTCAAAAAAGAAACACATGTATGTCACTATGCAAATGAGGTTCCCAGATTTTTATATATTCTATTTTCTCCATTGCAGCCAGCCTCAGCCACATAATTCACATGCAGAACTATCCCCCTTTGAACTAAATGAATTCTGTTATAATGGAGAGTTGAGACTTGAAAAAATTGCTTACAATTGCACATACAAGTGAAAAAGATAGCTAAGTCTAAATTAAGATGTTGGCTATGAGGTTTCCAATAGGACCTTGACATGACTGTTGACCTACTCATGACATGATCGCACCAGTACGGATTTGGAATTCTATTAGTATTACCAGAGGAAAAAAAGTCAAGGAGTCATCAAGAAAACAAATCTATATCTTCTACTCCATCAGCCAATTACTGTTGTTAAAGTGGAATTAGATGGGTATTGACAATGCGAAGGGGATAAGGATTAAGCAGATGACTGAATATATCGCAAGCAGCAGTGATCATATTTTGGCTTTTTAGAACTGTTTTGTTTTTGCTGCACAGTTTTTAAAAATTCTAAAATAGGAATGTGCAAAGTAGATTAATTGCTAATATCTCACCTGAGAAAATACAAATTATATTTGCTAACTGGATAATGCACAAATATTTTCACATAAGAGAACTATTTTATACAAGTATACATTCAATAGCTTAGCAAAGATTTAACAGAAATCTGAACCTGTCTATAAATAAAGGACCATTGGAAAGAGAATTAATACAAGGTTTTAAAAAATTTGTTATCATATTTTAAGGCAGAAAATTCCCCACATTTTTAAAATCGTATCTTTTCTTTAAAAGTAACACTAATACTGATAACGCAACTGATTATAAAACCAAAACACTTGTATTACAAGAGGAGGCGGTATATTGTAATATTTAAGAGCATGATCTTTGACTTTATGAAGACTTACTTTCAATTCTGATCTCTATGTGCTATGGCTTTGTGACCTTGAGGAAATTACTTAACCTATGTCTTGATTTCCCAATCTGTAAAACTGAGATACAATACCCATGTTATATGGTGGTCGTGAGGTTAAATGAGTGTGCTTGCATAAAAAACTTAGCACAGTATTCAATTCGTGTTAGCTTTAGCTATTATAAAATGTCGCCTCTGTATTTCTATTGAAATCAGACAGCTATTTTGTCTATAGACAAAATTCAGTTTTGTTATATGGTGATTGGAATTCCTGAGGTGCTAAATGATCAAAGTTAAGAAACCCACAGAAGTATTGGTTAGCAATGCCAAAGTATATAAAATCTGGTTTTACTTTATAGTGCAACTTCCTATTTCTCTACCACCACCAAAAAACCCAAAACAAAACAAACAAAAAAAAAATTAAAAAGCACTGGACAGATTTAATTTAATGGGAGGAAGATTACCAGTCTAAATTACAAATAATACTACCAAAACACAAAAAATAATTTTGGTGGTTTTTAAATAGAAATATTTCCTCCATATCTTGATTAGTTCCCTAAATCCTGGTTAAAGTTTCTGGCACCATTTTTTGCCACTTTCTTCTTACATTAAAGTTTTTATCCATTTACAAACTATGTTTTATTGATTAACACCATACCTCCTTATTACATAATTCATTTTGTATTTTGATATTAAGCACTATATCTTTCATCTTTTAAAGTCAACTTGGGATTTAATGGTATATAATATGACACATAAGAGTATTTTTATACCAGTTTAAAATATCTGTGTAAAATTTTAATCCAATGAATATATCAATGAACTTGGAGTAGCATCACCTGATGAATCAAGACTATCAGTTTTTGTCTTCTTAATATGTGAATATAGAAAGACTGATAATCTCATACATCATAAGGACCTGTCAACTGATATTTGAGGTTAGTGAAAACATCAAAACAAAGTTTTCACGTATAATACCAAATGTAAATCCTTTATTCAGATGAACACTTTGATGTTATGGTAGATTATACCTAACACCTTTCAACGCTCAAGAAAACTTTCATATTTCCAGTGAGCTGAAGTAACCTTGCTTCACGGACTGATTTTTTCAAAGGTGTAAAATTCTCCTTAACACACACAAAAAGGATTTAAAAGAATATGACTTAGTTTTTTGACACAAATAAAATCCAAATGATGATATATCTTACAATAATGTAACAAAACTTAAAATACATTGTTTTAAAAACAACAGCAAAGGATGACAAGAATGTAATAAGGAATGTCAAGGTTTGCAATGGTGATTCATTCAAGAGAATAATCACGAAAAATAGTAAGAGGCATGGGAATGTGTTATAAAATTTGTAGTACTATTTTTAAAATAAAATTCTAATTGAGAATAAAAAAGAGGAGAGATGCCCACATACAGACAAGAAAAAACCTATTGCAAATCTAATAAATTTAACTTGCCCTGCCAGATCTTTTTAACTTATTGGAAAATTCGCTTGACTTAATATTGACACAGAGATGTGTAAATCAATACATTCAGAAGGAAAGATATATTTTAATTTAAAAATGTTCAAACTGCAGCAGTAAATCTATGCACTTAGCACATAAAAATCATTAAGAGTTTAAATGTTGAGACATAATATTGAGGTTGACCAACACGCGTACAGGTGAATGCCAAATACTAAATTTTGACCATGAAAACACTTACTTTTTATGTCACACATAAGGCAATCTTTACAAAATTTACTGAAATATATTTATAAACAATAGATAAACTGAATTTCATTGAGAATCTATCAAAGCCTGCAACCAGGGCACCACCTATCTGCTACTGATAAAAAGTCTAATTTTGATATACAACCACAAGCTATTGTGATCTTTCCAAATGAAATGAGAAAAATAGAAGAAATGAAAGTACCCCTTAATCTCAGTGATTTTCTATGTGGTCAAAGCCTTTAGCTATGCTATCCAATACGGTAGCCACTAGTCTTATGTGGCTATTAAATTAAGATGTGTTGAAAGTATAACATACACAACAGATTTTGAAGATTTACTACAAAAAAGAACAAATCATTCTCATTTTGCTACAATAATATTACTATTATATACACATATTTGCAGGATAAAAAATCAGAAATAATCATTTGTTTCACTTAGGAATGTATTATATAAAAAAGACTTCCACAGACAAGCACAAGAATTTAGTACAGTTTAACTCTATCTCCTTAAATAAATCTCTTATTGATACACAAGCTTAACTCAGTATATCACACCATAAATCTAACTATCTCGAATTTAACTAAATTGGTAGTGTTTCCATTTCCCCACCTTCCACAGATGGTGATTCAAAGGATGAAACGCTAATAATCATGATTTCGATCTCCAGTAAGCTAACCTTTCAACTTACAAATTTATAAAAAGTTAAGAGGGAGGGGTTTTACTTAAAAAAAAGAAATTTATATTAAAGAAGGGTTATGAAGTGCTTATATTAACTGAAGTGTATATGATCATAGTGAAATTTTACCAATTATCACAAAATCAAAGCAAGGAGATCTGCTTCTCACAACTTACTATAATTTCTCTTTATAATTAGTGTATAACTTTGCCTTTGGTATCTCAATCTTTGTATCATCCTTCTACTTTAAAATTTTTCCCTCCCATCTATCTTAAGCTTTGCTATTTATTAGGGTGGACCCCAGACTGGCATCATCAGCATCCATCGTCTGGTAGCTTGTTAGAACTGCAGAATCTCAAGCTCTACTGAATCAGAACTTAACATTTTAAAAAGATCCACCCCGACCAGCTCCCATGATTTGTAGGGAGATTAAATCTGAATCACTGCTCTACACTTGGTGGAAAAGATTTCTGTCCTCACGGTCTGTTTCTCTTGTCCTTATCCTTTACATGGTTTTACTGGTTCTCAGGTTAATAAGGTTAGAAAGCATCTTAGAAACCATTGATTTCAAAACTTTCATTTTACAGAGAAGCAAACTAGAAATAAACATTAACACCTAGCACAAGACCTTGCTTGCAAAAAAAGGCCCTCAATAAACGACAAGTTGGAAGATAAAGACAAGAGGGGAGAAATTGAAGCTACAAGAGGTTAAGGACTTATACAAATTTATGTAGTTAATTAGCTGCAGGGTTAAACATGTTGACTCCAAAGTCCAATATTCATTGCAATATATGATGCTACGAGAAATACAGGGCCAGAGTTTCTGAGAGATTCCACCTTTCCTCACTTCTCACTGGAATGCGTGAGAGCACATGTCCTTGTGACTGGGTGGATATGCACACATGTGAAAACATGTACGCCCAGCTCTGGAGTGCTTCCCAGGGGAACAGTGTGAACTATTACAAGCTGAAAAATACAACCTTTATAAATATGGCATATATATTTTTTTCAGTTTAAGGTCAATTTTGGCAAATTTCCTTTACCATGTTCTTTGATCCTTTTTCCCTTCTGCCAAATGGTATCTGCGGTCACTAGGAGGTAGGAATTAAGAAGTAAAGAATAAAGGTTATATGAGGAAACTTAAAAACATAGAAACAAATGGTCTTAACTGGGTTGGCCATTATTATTAATACTTGAGTCTGCCACTGTTCACTCTCCCCTACTTCTTTTCTTTTCTATTCCTCTTGCTCTTTGTCACCCTCTTCCTATTCCATTGCCCATTGCTTCTTTTCTTTAACTATTACAGAAAAGACAAAGTTGAAAAGTTACTTGTACAATGCTTGTTGCTCTTTGGAAGAAAAGCACTATGTAATTCCTATAATTATTATAAATAACGATTTACAATTCTATAGTATTTTACATTATTTTCCAAGTATTTTTATAAAGTATTTTCATAAAAATTATCTTAAAGTCATCATAACAGCATGTCAAAATGCTTTTGATAATAATAGTGATTATAAAGATTGGTTCCATATAAGAGCATTCTTTAGACATGGTAAACCTATTTACATTTTTTCAAATAATAACATATTATGAAAGTTATAACAAGAGAAAAAAAATCCAAAATATGAATGGTAGAAAAGGCAACACCACAATTTTACTTTTAAAAAAGCAAAACACCCAATATTAAAGTTGGTATAAAATATTATAGTAATGCTCAAAAAAGAATGCTTTAACATCAAAATATTGTGGAGCTAAAAACAATGGATTAAACCATATCTTATGAAAGACCAGAAGAAGGTGACAGATATATAAACAATTCACCATATAACCAGCCAGCAGGTTAGTAAACAGAGACAGCTTTAATGATGTGAATACCTGATTTGGTTCCTAATATACTTCGTGCCTTACTCTCATTTAACATGAGTATAAAATATAGTTAATGATGATTAATAAGAACACCTGCAGAGTTTACGCTACAACAGAAATAAAACTACTGAAATACAGGACGCATTATATGAATATCATATATTGCTAAATTATTATGGAGGTATTTATTAGAATTTTTTTAAGTCTCCTAACTCCTCCTTAGATAAAATGCAGTAAAAACATGAGTACATTAAAGACCACTAGCATCTCATAAATAATTAGTGCATGTGTTAGATTATTCCTACTAACAGAATGGATGAATTAAACAGCAGAATAGACAAAGATAAAAAGAGAATTAGTTAACTGGAAGACCCAGTTGAAGATATTACCTATCCTGTGGCACAGAAAAACAGTAAAATGAAAACTAGGAGAAAAGGGATAAAAGACATTGAGAATAAAATGAGAAAGTTCAACATGTCTCTCTGGAATCCTAAACAGATGAAAGACTGATAATAAATGACAAGCATTATTTGGATAAGGGCTGAAATTTTTTAAAGAACCAGTTAAAGAAAGGAATTCTCATACATAGAAAGGTCAACATAAAACAAGCAGGGTAAATAATTTCACATCTATACATGTATTGTGAAACTATAGAATATCAAAGACAAAATTTTTTTCTTAAAAGCAGCCAGGGAGTGAAAATAAAATACACTATCTATCATTAGTCTGACAACAGATTTCCCACAGCAGTAAGGAATGCCAGAAAACAGTAGAGGAGTATCTTTTAAGTGTTGAGAAAAAATGTTTAATCCAGAATTATATTAACAAAAAGCTATTCATAAAAAAGGGTGAAATAAATTCAGTTTCTCATTACAAACAGCAAATTTACCAGTTTTAGACTTTCACTAAAAGAACTTCTAAGCATAATGAAAGAAGACAAAAATGACCCTGTAATGAAAATCTGAAATATAAAATGAAAAGGTAAGAATCTGATAATCCTTGTAGATATAAGTAAATGCTGTACATTAATAATAATGTCTGATTAATAGGTTTACAAAACGAAAAGATTGGAAATTAAGAGAATATTTGAAGTTTGGAGAAGAGAGATCAAAATTAGTGTTCTGAAGTCCTTGTATTATTATTCAGAAGTTTAAATACTCGGTAGATTTTGAAAGCTGTTAAACATGCATAGCAAAATTTTAGACATCAGAAGGATGGAAGCAAACAAGCTACCTAGCTTCCAACCTAGTAGAATGGAGGAGAAAATAAGAACAAAAAAGAAGGTAGGGAAAGAGCAAGAGCAATTAATAATATCAATAAAGGAGGAAAAAGATGTATGAAAGAAAGAAAAATAGCAAATATGAAGTTGATATAAACAAGTCCACATACATCAGAAATCACGATAAGTGGTAATCTGAGATTATTAGTTATTTGGTAGAAATTATCATGGTAGATTTCTTTAAATCCAACCATACGCTGTTTACAAAAGATACACCTAAAACAAAAGAACTCAGAAAGGTAAAAAAGTAAAAGGATAGAAAAAATAATATCAGGAAAATATAAAGCAAACACAGTTGAGGCTAGGTACATTAATATAATGGATAATACACCTTACAAAATAAAGAACATTATTAAAGAGAAAACAAAAGTTTAAATTTACCAGGAAACTTAATCCATGTCAAACACTACCTTCTTTAATTTTGCCTTTTTGGGTACATATTTATATGGATGGGATCTTATGCTAAGCTTTTTTCTGTAACTTGCTTTTTTTCCCTTCAACATTTTTTTTTCCTGAGCCTATCCACATTGATGTTTGCAGCTACAGTTCATTTCACTACTGAATTCTGCAGTATGAAGATATCCATTTTTAAATGCATTCTAACATTAATTTGTTAAAAAGTGAATTGTGTGACAGGTATAAGAACAGCAGCAATGTTTGTATTAACCAAAAACTTGGAAGAATCCAAATACCCAATATGGTATTGTTTAGAGACTGCACATACATATAGAACTATAATTATGTATCACTTAACGATAGGGATATGTTCTGAGAGATACATCATTAGACAATGTTGTCTTCATGCAAACATCATAGAGTGTACTTACAAAAATCTAGATGGGATAGCCTACTACACATCTAGGCTACATGGTATAGCTATAAACTTGTACAGCATGTTACTGTATTGAATACCATAGGCAACTGTAAGACAATGGTAAATATTTGTGTATCTAAACATATCTACACATGGAAAAGGTACAGTAAAAAGATGGTATAAAAGATTAAAAAAATGGTACACTTGTATAGGGCACTTACCATGAATGGAGTTTGTAGGACTGACTGGAAGTTGCTCTGGGTCAGTCAGTGATTGCGTGGCGAGTGAATATGAAGGACATTACTGTACACTACCGTAGACTATTAAAGCACTGTACACTTATGTTAAAATTACGTTAAAATTATTATCAGTTACTTTTCTTTCTTTAATAATAAATTTACCTTAGTTTACTGTAACTTTTTTACTTTATAAACTTTATTTTTTTTTTAACTTTTTGACTCTTTCGTAATAACATTTAGCTTAAAACCCAAACTGTACAACTAGACAAAAATATTTTCCTCTTTATATCCTTGTTCTCTACAGCTTTTTCTATTTTTAAAATTTAATATTTTTTTCTTTTGAAATTTTTATGTTAAAAACTAAGACACAGACACATACATTAACCTAGACCTACACAGGGTCAGGATCATCAATGTCACTATCTCCCTACCACCATATCTTGTCCCACTGGGAGGTCTTCAGGGACAATAAATGCATGGAGCTGTCATACCTATGATAACAATGCCTTCTTCTGGAACACCTACTGGAGGACCCGGCTGAGGCTGTTTAATTTTTAAGTAGAAGGAGTACACTCTAAAGTGACAATAAAAGTATAGTAAAGTAAATACATAAGCCAGTAATATAGTTGTTCATTAACATTATCCAGTATGATATACTGTACATAATTGTATGTGCTATATTTTACATAACTGGGCAGCACAGTAGGTTTGTTTACTCCAGTTGTCATCACAAACACATGAGTAGTGTGTTGTACTACAAAGTTACAACATCACTAGGTGACAGAAAATTTTCAGCTCCACTATAATTTTATGGGACCACCATTGTTTATGAATCTGTTGTTGACTGAAATGTCATTATATAGCACATGACTGTATATGCTGTACTCTAAAACAAACACAAAGCTATAAATAAAAGAAAGGATGTGATTAACATGAAATTCTTGATAGTAATTACCTCTGGGAAGAAGTGATATAATCTGGAAATATCACTAAGAGAGCTTTGGAGGTATTTATGATGGATTATTTCATAAGCAATATGATAGGTACAAAGGCATATGAAAATGTAAGTATATGTATAATATCTATAGATATATGTACAAATGTACTTATATTTTATAAATTCCATATATACACACACACGTATATATACATACACATAAACATTCTTTTTATGCATGCTATATTTCATTTTTTTTAAGTAAGGGCATGCTTAGGAAATTCCCTTTTGGCTAGATCAGATATACTCTACAGTTAAAAAAAAAGAAAAGGACGTTCTGCAAGTTTGGATGGTTTTCTGACCCTAGGACCAATTTATCTCGGATAAACAGCTAGTTAAAAGCAGAAAAAAAGATGGAAACCTAAATTTCCTGACTTCAAACAGTTTCCCAACAGCATTTCCAAAATGCGAGTTCTAGAAACTGGTTCTCCAAAAACAGTGGAGTTCCTTCGGGAAATATTACAAATCATATTTGTCTGTAAAAGTCATTACTAAAAGCTACTAGAGTCCTAAATTTCAGAAACCTATTTAAATTGCTTTCATCTGGTGTTTCCCAGACAAATCTGACCATGGAACACAGTCACTTCTCTTTCCCTCATATATCCTATAAAACAATGATTTAGAAATGTAAGATTAAATTTTTTTATTAAAACCTAAAGTATGGACCCTTAAGGTAGAAAGAAAGGCATTGACCAAATTACAGAGGGCCTTCAAAACCAGCAGGCAATGGGTAACCAATGAAATTTCTGAATAAGGACAAGACAGAGCAGTGAACAGAATCATGTTTTAGGAAGATTACAGTAAGAATAATACTCTGCATGAAGAGTAGTATGAAATTAGGAAGGAGGGCACCAATTTACATAAGGCCATTGTTAAGAGTTTGAGAGCTAATATGAGACTGACTAAAACAGAGGTGGTAGAAATGGAAAGGGAAGATGTAGATTTCAGCAATAAAGTAGGAAGATTTTTCAGGATTTGTCAACTGATTAGGAGTGAGGAAGAACAAAAAAGAAACTAAAATCTTTTCAGTATAATGACTAAAATATATAATTGAAGTCTTCATAGCCAGCCTATTAGACAGATACTATGAAAGACTCAAAACTTAATGTTTCCAAAAGCTGAAACTAGTAAATTATGAAGCTGTGAATTGAATATTTCAGTTGAATACCTCATCAATAAAGACTGTATTGAACTTATCTTTGGATCCATAACCTTTAGTCACTCCGATGTTGTTTCATTTACAGCAGGAATGACTTTAAGGTTTCTATAATAAATAGGTGACTAGCAGAGAATGATGTCATTAACATATAGAAACCAGATATTTGTTGGTATAGTCTCTGTCTCCAATTCCCTCTCTCCCTTTGATTAGCTATCTTTTATACTCTTCCACGTGGATCTTTCTATGCTCTAAATGATCTGATCATATTACTCCTTAGCCAAAAATCCTTAGCGATTCTTTACTGCCTACCCAGAAAACTGTCCAGGTTCCTCAGTAATCCATTCAAATACCTACACAGTCAGGCCCAAACCTCTGTTACAGGCTTCTTCCCTAACATTGTTATACATATACCTAAAATTTAACACACACCTGAGTACTCAATATTTCTTAAACTAGCTAGGGATTTTTATACCTTTTATCTGCAGTTATGCTGGATTTAAGAACTAGACTTAGAATTGGATGACCAGTACTTTTCCACAAAGGAAAATCTACAAATTTAAATTAATCTTCACAAGAACTCTGTGTTCATTCATTTAATACTCTTAACTAATGTACTGAGTTCCTATGATGTGTCAAATACTGTTCTAGACACCAAGGATACAGGTAAGCAAGACAGAAAAGAGACTCTGCCCTCTAGAAATTTATATTTTAGCAGCTGGAAACACTAAACTAGAAAACAAGATAATTTCGGATTATGTAACATTTTTCAATTACATAGCTGTGTTTTCAAACATTATTATTATGACTATTAGGATGATCTCATCATTAAAAGACTGAAGTTTCTTTTTTATTTGTTAAATAAAGCACTTTACCTGTTAAAACTTAACTGAGCCATAAGACATCATCCAGTATGTGACAGTCTCTAAAAATTTCCAATCATATAATTAAATGCCCTTCAAAATTGAAATAGTGTAAGAAATGAAATAGCATGCAAATCTTTATCTCAATAATATCTTCTTTATGGTTCTTTATTTCTTAGTATCATCATTCATACAAACCACTGTATATAACAACTGAAATAGACTATAGCCTCCTAAAATAATGGATTTGAAGACAGGTAACAGTCATAAACTATTGTCAGTTGACATCACTGGGGAAAATATACCACCTCTCGCCAGGGGAGATAACAATTTAATGGAGAGAACAAGTTAAACAAATATTCCACCATCCCACTATGAACATACAAAACCAACAGTATATATTTTAAACATGACTAAAACATAATCAACTATGCGACTAACAACAGTTACGCAAAGTCATCTGTTTACATGAATTAGACTGCAAACAACTTAAAAGGGCAGTTTTAGTACACTTTCCATAAAGGAGGAAAACTGAGCAATTATGCACAGGGCATTGTAGCAGAAAGAGGTAAAAAGCGAGACTTCCAGGTGGGACCGATCATTTCAAAATCTGAGAAGCAAAAGTTATTTAATCCTGTTGGTATTAGACGTGGTTTCCCTTATATGTTAAAGAATGTGAACCTATATGTCATGTCGAGTCATTTAAATATTATCTTCCAGAGGACCTGATTGCATTCATGACATTGGCCAATCTCCAGGCATCCCATGGCCTGCCCCTTCCTGCCTCTTCTCTCTCATGCCACGACCTCTTCCTCATGGTCCACTCCGGAAAGCCTACCTGCCTGTGGCTGCCAGTACACCCCACGCTGCTTCATGCCATAAGGCCTCGCTCATGCTTTGCCCTCTGTCTAGAGTGCCTACCCTGCTGTTCTTCACCTGGATGATGACTACTACTTTTGCAAGACTGCTCTCAAGCTCTATATCCTCAAGGAGTCACCACAGAGATGGTCATTTCACTGGTAAATGTGATAAGAATACAAAGAAAAGTGTAGACACGTTAGAGTCTTTGGGGTCTTTGGTTTTTATCTCCTTGTTGAAATAATGCTATATTACCTTCCTTTGAAAGATCCAAGAACTAATTGTACCTAACTATAAGTTTTAAACGTGGCTCCTAACACATGAGATATATTTAAATCTCTAAAAATGAGAAAATAAACAGCACACGTTTCCCAGATCCCAGGAAAAACAATGATCAAATCTCAAGAACTAGGATTTTCTTCAGCCAATTGTCAAGGATCTTCAGAAGAAAAAGCAATTGAATGGAATAGACACTATACTCAAACTTATTGCTCTATTCAGTCTACTGGAGCCCAACAATGTAAAGAGGACAGGGAAAATAAGATCTTTGCAGTAAAACGCCTGAATTCTCAACTAACTATAATAGTGCTTCTGTAATCGATTCTATTTGAAAAGAAGTTCAGGCAAAACTATGCATCGCATATACATAGAACATTTTCACTAGAGGACCAAAAGAGAAACTATGGCTCAAGCAATGTCTTTTTTATACCTCCTGCTTGTGCATCAGGAAAACAACTTCAAATGCCAACATCTTATTTGCCACGTTATACATTTAAACTTCACTTACCCACTTAAGTCATTATTCACCGAGTCACCCTCCCATAGTGCATCACATACCTGCAACGTGCAGTATTTTGTGGGAATGCAATGATGCTTTTATTCAGCTTAGGTTTGGATACAGAAGATGATGTATAGAAGAAGGCAGCAGTATTCAGCCAGTAAATAGGGTTTTTTTTCCCCCTTTTTTGGCCATCACAGCTTCTTAAAAAGTTTTGGATTTGAGTATCTTCAGCCAGAGAATGCACTTTCTAGTGTGCCGATACATCCCTAACACTAAGCTACTTCACACATGTATATTATCTTCCTGGCCCCTGAAGCCATTTGAGCTTTATACTTCTGAAGTAAATGAGTAATAATAGTTCCTTTACAGTTCACGAAGTCCTATTACATATATTATTTCATCTTATCTTTTACTATCCCTATTTTAGGGATGAGGAAACGGAAGCTCAAAAAGTGATTTCTCCAAGGTCACACAGCCAGTAAATCACGGATCTGGGAGAAGTTATTCCAATTTGTAGTCCTTTGCTTTTTGCAATGTATCAGAAGTGCAAAAACACAGTTCCATTAGCAACGAAGTGATGAGAGAGATAGATGCCTCTGAATGAGAGGAGAGATGCCTTCTCGGAAGTTTTCAGATGAGGTTGTAACTAAGATGTGCCTTGGTGAATGGGCAAGATTTCTACAGACTGACATGGAATGTGATGTTTCAAATGGTAAAAACAGTAGGAGTAGAGTGACAGAAGCCAGAAAGTACAAGGCACATTCAGGATGCATCAACTGGAAAGAAGTAGGATATGAAAATGGAAAAATATATTCTGATGGCCAAGACCCAGAATTGGAAGAAAAGGAATTTATATTTTATTAGAGGAGGCACTGCAAGATTTAAATTAGAAGTCAAAAGGGTCACTAGGATCACATTAGAGTTTGAGATGAGCTGATAGAGGTGTGAAAGAAAGTAGAGATGGAAAGATTAAACGGAGAATAGGCTATGTCAATGGCCAAGAGACTGAATTAGAAAACTGAGTAAATATATACAGTTTACTAAGTGATCTCTTTAAAAATATTCATTTTGCTTGTAAATAGTAATAGTTCCTAATACTATGGTTAAAAACATTAAGAAAATTTTAGTCTGTAGGATGAATTCACATTCAACTATTAATAGATTAGAGAGGCTGATGGAGGAAATAGAAAAGTACACTTGACCAGGAATCAGCACACTGGACCCTGGCTTTGCCTCTTATTAGTTATGTCAATCACTTATCCTCTCCAAATCTTAACCTCCTCTTTTGAAAGGGGGTATGTTAAAGTTCTCAGTAATGTGTGAAAAAAAAAAGAAAAGAAAAGAAGCAGAAAGGTGGGGTATGATAAACCTGTTGTGCTTTACGAAATTGAATATTACCCATGCAAAGATGACAATTGTGACATTACAATTATTGTTAAAGTCTTCATTATTGACAGTAATGGAGAAAACCTAAACACTCAGCAATAAAGTGACTCTGTATTAACCAATATTTATAAAATAACCAGAGGAAACCACTACAAACTATTATTAGCATTTTAAAACAAAGGTGTAAGCATTTTAGTTTATCATTTTTTATTTAAAGGAGTATGATCTGATTTACTTTTATATTTATTGTGATGGGAAAAACAAATTAGGAAGTATATATAAGTCAGAGATTATTTTTAAAGTTTTTACAGCTAGCTAAATTTATTAAAACCCATAATTTGTTAATATAGAAATTAATTTGATTAGTCCAAATAATATATTTTATATTAAAGAGTTCATATATCAAAAAATTAATAAGTTCACTGCTTAAAAAAAGAGCTATTTTTAGATGAACAAGTAAGACCTGAGATTAATTTCTGATCCTTGCCTTAGAAAACATCTGTTTTCTTCACTGTGTAGTCAGCCCAAATAATTAATTCTACTCCTGCTATTATGGCTATACAAACTATATTTTTTAACTGCTAAATTAATTATATGGCATCTTATACGATAGCAACCACATACATTTGCCAATGAGTTACCAGTCCCAGTCAAATTAATGTCACTTTCATTTCTAATAGTATCCATTCTGAAAATCTATTTTTGAATTTTAGTTGCTATAACTTAAAAAGTACAGGTGCAACATCAAGCCTCAGAACATATTGATTTCAAACACATTTTTATTAAATTTGTGGAAAAGTAAACTAATTCTCACTTTCATTTTTAGATTTTATATAATAGCAATGTGGAGCTGAAGGTGGATAAAAAGGAATACCAATCTGACTTCACTGTTGAAGAAGTGAAGAAAGGCACAAAATTAAAATGACAAGACTCAGTGTTCATGATATGATATTGGAAAAATCTAATTTAAGAGTATAAAGAATGAGAAACGCTCATGTATCATGTATTACATTTAAAAAAATGATAACTACAGCCTAAAATATAGTGTATATGGAAAACCAATCTCATTTCACACACTTAAGGCACATTAAGAAAGCACAATCTGAAAATGTATATTTAGAGATTAAAAATGTATACCTGGAGGTTAATAAGAATACATTTGTGTAACACATACAATATTATTTCTGTTCTTTTTTAATGCCACTTTTGGGTTACTGCTATCAACAGAAAATAAAAGCAGGCTCCCATTAGGATCAATATCTGATTCTGATTCAAATGGGTATTTATCTTCTTTGTACCAAATACTTACATAAAATGATAGCACAACTACCATGAATCCCTGCCTCCACCACTTTTGATTCAAAAATGGATGTATGGCAACAATCATCTAACAACCTCCTAAGTGCTTGTTTTATGAATCTGGCTCTTACTCAAGAAGTTACATTGAAAAGTCTTTTAATCTCCTTCTAAAAAGAATTTACAGGATTGCATTTAAGTTCAAGTTCAAGGGTATTAAAATGTACAAAGGAGAGTGGAAAAGGTGCTAGGTTATAGATTTTGACTTCTTAACTAGAAAATTGACTCCAAATAGATTTTCTAATTTACAATGAATCAAAAGAGAAAACATTAGACCATAGCAAAAGTGGCACAAATGTATCAAAAACCAAATGAATAAACATTTGAGGAGATTTATTATTAGAAATTGCAATAAACTTTGGAAAGATGAATTGATTTTAGTTAAAAGGTATAACTGACAATTTATTGGGCGGGAAGATGCATTATTTTCCAATTGTTATCCATCTACAGTAAAACTGATTTGTGTCCTATTGTATTTTATGGAAAAGGAGAGTGCAACTTTCAGTGATTTAGATTAAATGTATTAATCATAACCAAGCACTGTGAACTATATATCTACTATTAAAGAAGATTTTTGACATTTAATTCTGTAGCAATATTTTGGCTCTGTACCACTCTTCCTAAATCCAATTCCTGCTACAGTTGGCAGATTTCTCCCTTTTAATTTTATGAGGCTTAAAGTAGCATTTAACCACCCATGCGGTAAATAATGCGGGATTAGAAATATTTAGTGTTTTGTTTCCCTTTCAAGAGTGGTAATCCATCAAATCCAAAAATGTTCTCTAAAATTTTTCTATATTTTTGGCAATCTGTAATATATGATATCATAAAAACTGTAAAATTAAATAAAATGCATTATATAGCTAGAATAGATCTGCTTTTTCTAAAGAACTGTGTTAACCTAAAAGAGCAGGTAAAATTCATTTTCAGCCAGAAACATGAATCCTTATTGAAAAACAAAGCAAAATAAAAATTAAGGATTAAAACATGATACTTGATTAGAATCTCTTAATTTTATTCCTTCAGGTAATAAATCCTAATGAGTATGCAAATAATTTCTAAGCAGTTTAACCATCTAATATCTATCTAAACCACATACTATTGCAAAACAAAGTATTACTTATATAGCAGAACAATTATTGAACATCTAGATGCTCTAGTTACATGGCTAAGTGTTTTATAAATGTAAAACTAAATTTTAAACTTAATATATCATATGTGATGAATATTTGTTCCCAAAAAATAAATTTAACTCGTAATTTTTCATACAAGTGAGGCCCAAGGCAAAAATGAACTGATTCACCTACAAAAACTAATATTTCTAACTATAATTTAGAATAGTTACAAAACCTTCTTATATTTAAAGTGTGAGCTTAAAAATAAAAACTGTTATTTAAAAAAGTATATTTTATGATTAAGTCAAAATAACCATCAGAAGTAAAACTGACTTTAAACAAAATCAAATTCCAACTTCTAAGTTTTAATTTATGAAATGCTAATTTTGGTTATTAATGAATCCAAATTATTGACAATAATCCCACTATAACTGCATGTGGTACTTTGAGATATATCAAAGTAATAAAGTAACCTGTCAAATGAGTAATTATCTATATTTAATCTATATATAAAACAAATGGCCCAGAAATGAGTAAAGTCTGTAATTCATTCAAGACACAGTGATGCTATATATTCATGGTTAGAACATCTAATTTCTTCATATATTTTCGTGTCTTAATTTACTTTTAATGAAATTCATGATTATAATTGTTAAAACAATAAGTATGTTCTCATATGAGAAAATGAAATCAAGGATTATCAATCAGAAATAAAACAACGTAAGAAGAAAGAGAGTGTGTGTGTGTTTGTGTGTGTGTGTGTTTGTGTGTAAATGTACCTTTTTCATATAGAAAGTGTCTGCTTTGCCCTTCTTGCCCTTCACAGTGCTACACCGTGAAACTGGGAGTTATATAATGGAAGAAATAGGACAAAAGAAAACTCATGCAGTCAGCCAGATAGGTAGCACCTTTAAGGAGCATTCCAACGGAAAGTAAAGGCATTTCAATAACAAACATATGATTACAATAGTTTGTTGAGGAAAGAGGGTGACTGAGATTATGCTCAACCACAAAATGAGTTAGATTCATTGGTATTTCCTAAAAGCAGTGAGTTCTAAAAGCTGGGAGGGCAAGCGCTAGTGTTCTGCAAAGCTGTATGAAGAAAAAGAAAGGGGAATGGGTCTGATATTAGCATATATGAAAAAGGCTAAGGCCAAATTTGTGCCTTGAATTAAATTATCAATACAATTTGCAACAATTAAAAAGGGTAAATTAAGGATTCAGCAATAAAAAGTCCTAAATCTTTCCTCAAAAGGAGAACCCAATCAAATTTTGAAGCAGGCAACTTCCACAAGTTGACAAGAAATTTAAATTTCGAGTCTCAACAGTGTTTTCAAAAGTTAACATTCAAAAAGGTGAAAATCACTGCAGCTCCAGCTAGAAATATGGAAAAAAGTATAATTTCTGAAAATTTTTAGTTGTAAAAGGACTGAAGTTCAGAAGACCTGACTGATCCTTCTCAATGTAGGTAATTCTTTGAAAATCTTGTGAACCCATGAAACAGGGATTACGATAGTACTTATACAACAGAAGGGATGGAGTCTATAAAGTTACTCTTTGTAAAATATTAAATGTTATTCAAATATTTACTGTTGTCATTAACCATCTGGAATAGAAAAGAATAGAAAACTTAACTGACAGGTAACAGAACAATTTACTTTTTAATAAACTTTGAGTTTATTAAAAATTTGAATGTCAGTAAGAACCCAGTAAGTTAAACTGATACCAAAGAATAGGAGAGAAAAAGTTAGGTGAAATGGAAGAAGAAAGAGAAATGATGGAGAACATATTTACATTATGAAAAACTATTACACTGAAAAATAAAATATGTTCATAATTCAACAGATTTAATTTAATCAACGAAACACATACCTGATCCAATGACTTGTCCATTATATTCATTCAATTGACCAAAATATCTGACTGAGATATTTTAGTGGGCCATTAGGTCTAAGTTTTAAAAAATTGGAAGAAAAAAATATGTATGTGTGCATATATATCCATATCTATATCTATATCTATATATCTTACCCTTGCAGGGGTAAGTTGTGTAACTTGTATAACTTGGTGGTTATACAACAGGGCCAGACTTTAAATCCTGACTAGCTGTGACCTTGAACAAGTCATTTAAGTCATTAGTCCCTTAGTTTCCTGGTCTATAAAACAGAGAGGAGATAATATTGACCTCATTAGGCTCTTTGTCAATATTAAATGAATTAACATATATAAAGAGATTAGAATACTACCTGGCAAATAAGAACTCAATAAATGTTAGCCATTATAATTAACAGGAATCATATATTTCTGCCCTTTTGTGTAAGTTTAACACAAAATAAAAGCTGATATAAAAACAAAATATTTAATAATATTCTATAATGAAATATTATGCAGCCAAACAAATGAATGAAAATATAAGTATGATCTACAGTCCATCATATAATTTAAAAAATTTTTTTTGAGACAGGGTCTTGCTCTGTCACCCAGGTTGGAATGCAGTGGCGTCATCACAGCCCGCTGTAAACTCAGACTCCTGGGCTCAAGTGTTCTTCTCACCTTAGCTCCCTGAGTAGCTGGGATTATAGGTGTGTGCCACCATGCCCAGCTAATTTTGAAATTTTTTGTAGAGAAGGGGTCTTGCTATGTTGCCCAGGCTGGTCTTGAACTCCTGGCTTCAAGCAATCCTCCTGCCTCTGCCTCCCAAAGTGCTGGGATTATAGGCATGAGCCACCACACCTAGCCCAGACATTTTGTTAAAGTGAAAAAAGCAAGGTGCAGAATAATAGATGCTATATTTGCACAGATAAGTATGGAAGGGGTTGGGCATAGGGAAGGACTTTCTATTGGATACTTTTGTCCTATTTGAATTTTAAAACTTTTATATTACTTTTTTAAATAATGAAAATTAAAAGAAAAGGATACTAAGTAGGACTTCCCAGGTAGAACACATTGACTACACATTTATTTCAGCTCCCTCCCAAAGCCCCACTAAAACGACAATAAAAGAATATAAAGGTATAACTCTACAAGGATACAGAGAATAGGAACAAAGATACCAGCAGACAAGATATGTCAATGAAATCACAGAGATGAAAAATCAAAAAGATGAGATGCTGACTGCTCAGCTTTCTCTACAAGCAGTAGGGTGGAAAGAGGGTGGCAATAAAAAAATAAGCTCATGGAAGCACCAGACTCCAGAAAAGTTCAGGAACTGGAGGCACTAGATACCTCTTAAACAGGCAATTTGTGGATAGTCTATTTTTTAAAAGTTGATCCCCAGATCCCATTTCTCACCCACACAGCCATGTATTACTACCCCTGCCCACACCCAGCAGAAGCTCAAAATTCATGATATGAAAATGTTAAACTGTTAAATAGAAAGGAGCCATTTCTACAGACCACTGAAAATTCAGTGAGAGTCTGCACATTGAATGCTCCCTGTCCTCCGCTTGCGAAAACAATGTGGGCTAGTGGACTCCATCCTACCCTCACCCCACATGACCTGAGTGATAGCGTTCTCTCCGCAACTGGTCAGAGGGAAATCCTTATGGATAGCAATATTTAAGGACTCCCCCCAACCAAAAGGTCAGCAAGCCCTGTGTCTGCACACTAGGCACCCAATCAGCTTTTTAGTGCTGTCAAATGGAATTTTAAATGCTATCATTTCATGAAGTACATAAAAGGACAAATTAAAAACAAGGAAAACCCTGGATACTAATACTGGTCAGAAAGAATGTTGTTCCTTAAGGTTGCACTAGCAGCATAACTAATGGTGGAAAATTTGCTAAAGAACATAGGGCAGGCTAGGCATGGTGGCTCACGACTGTAATCCCAGCATTTTGGGAGGCAGAGGCGGGAAGATGGCTTGAGGCCAAGAGTTTGAGACCAGCCTGGGCAACGTAGTGAGACCACATCTCTACAAAAAAATTAAAAATAAAAAAACATTAGCCAGGCATGGTGATGTGTGCTGTAGTCCCAAGCTACTCAGGGGGCCGAGGTGGGAGGATCACTTGAGCCCAGGAGTTCGAGGGTACAGTGGTCTGTGATGACACCACTGCACTCCAGCCTGGGCAACAGAGTGAGGCCCTGTCTCTTAAGAAAAAAATATACACTAGTACTCAGTAAATTACCACCAACAGTTTAAAAAATATGCTAAGAGCTGGCCTCCCATCACTGGGGTGTTACATGTAATTAGGGATACAATATAAAAGTAAACAGATAAATAACAGTATAAAATAGAAGATTACCCATTAAAGAATGAATGAATGGCAGAGACAGAGTGCAATGCCATTTCAGAATATAGAGTGACCTCGGAACTGTGAAGAGTTGGGGAAGGTATTAAAGAAAAGGTATAGAATTTGAACCGTTCCTTGAAGGACATGAATCTAACAGGAAGAAGGAGGTGTGCACTGTTGTGAGCAAAGGTAAGAACAAATGGATATGGCTGATATGGGAAGGCTCGAGGAGGCCTGGGGGCACAGAGAAAATAAGACCATCTACAAAGGAGTGAAGTGTTGTAGGTCACAGGTGAGCAGCGAAGGTAGAAAGAAACAAATCTCGATTTTATTACAAAGGCAGTGAAAGCTATTTTTAGGCTAGTTAGTGGCATGGGCATAACCATGTTTTAGAAATGATTACTTGGAGTCCCATGTGATATGATATAGATTAGAGGCAGGAGAACCAAAAGGGAGACCAGTGAGAAGACGTAATATACTATCAAAAGGAAAGCTTATGAGAAACTGATGAAAGAAGAGGCTGATATAACAAATAAAGAAATAAGACACCGACATGTCTAGATGTGGAAAGAGTGGAGGAGGCCAAAGATAACATATAAAACCAAAATTTAAGTAGAAGAACAAAAAACCTGTTAGGATCAATGCTTTTCCTAACAAATAATAGGTCTCCTTTTTTGCTTTCTCTTTCGCATTTTTTACTAAACTATACGGTATTTGTGGAGAAAGACATCTTACTCATTTTATATCCTCAGCCCCTCAACAAAATGAAGACAACGTAAGCTTTCATTACATGTGCATACAACTGAACCAAGAAATTTATGGCCGAAAATACAATAAGACATCAAAGTTTTTGAGTCAAATGTAATATATACTTATTTATCTGACAAATGATATAAAA